>CM076582.1:1525568465-1525760965 GCA_034641835.2 Pinus albicaulis | reverse complement strand
ACAGCTTCATCCAAAGGGATTTTGGTGAAAATTTGGACAACATCAAAGCTAACAATTCTGTCACCTGGCTCCAATTTATCCTTTTTAATCATCCACGTATTGGTTGGAGTCTTTGATGAAAGAGCTAATATTACCCACCATAGGGGCAAGGGTGCGAGCCACGTATTTGGCTAATTCATAAGTTGGTGCACCTATAGTGTTAACGATAGGTCTTAAGGGAACACCGGCCTTATGGATTTTAGGGGCACCATAAATACGTGGTATGATTTTGCCTTCTGGGTATAAGCGCCTCTTCAAATTATCATCTAGATTGGACTCTTTGATGGCTTTTTTAACCTTTTTTATGACTTTGGAGATGGGGTTTTCATTCAGCTTTTTATAACTACCGCTGTTGTATAGGTGATTCCTCATCTTATTGTTGTACTCTTCTCTACCCATAACTACTGTAGCTCCTCCTTTGTCTACCTTTAGAATGACAATATTGTCATTGCTTCTGAGGTTTTTTAGAGCTTTTAATTGTTCACTGCTTAAGTTTTTCTTTGGAAGCTTAGCCTTCTCCAATATTATGGCGCATTCTTGTCTCACCTTGTCCTTGTCCTGATCATTAAGAGCCTTTATGCTATCTTTAATATCACAGATGATTTCTTCTTTTGGTATACGATTAGGGGCTATAGCGAAGCTGAGTACTTTGCCTAAAACTTCTATTTCATCTTTCAACAATTCATAAGAGGAAATGTTGACAACTTTCTTATTGATATTGAAGTTGTTGTTTATAACCTTTTCTTTACTTATAACTTTTCCATTTTCCATGTTTCGAGTTATAATGTTAATCTTTCTATTTTTATAATTGGCGCCATGATCCAAATTAAAATTGGATGCTGAGTTGTACCATCTTCTTAAAACTTTCGATGTTGGCTTAACTATTTTGTCTTTGTCAAACCCACTTTGACTGTTATTGTTAATACACGAAACCACGGTAGTTTTCATATGAGTAGAACCGGTATCATCGTATGTGTGGTTTTGCATGGGGACTGTGTCTATTGTTGATATGACAGCGTTGAGCTTTGCTTGAGACTCGGAATCTGGAAATTTCGTTAAACCTGTGGACTCGGTTATGAGGTCTGGTTTCATATTGTACTTTATGTTGATGATTTAATACTAACAGGTGATGAGCGGTTGATACACTCATGCAAGGCAGATCTTGCAAAGGAGTTTGAGATGAAGGGTTTGGGCCTCCTTCATTATTTCCTTGGATTGGAAATATGGCAACGGGAAGGTGAATTGTTTTTGTCTCAAGGAAAGTATGCCCAGGAGATACTGGAGAAGTTTCACATGCAAGGCTTCAAGCCTATCGACACTCCTCTTCCAGGAAATTGGAAGAAAGAGGATGCTACATCAGCAGAGGTAGTGGATGCCACTGTTTATCGACAGTTGGTGGGTTTGCTCATGTATTTAGTCAATACAAGACTGGACATATGCTATGCGGTGAACTAGCTTTCACAAGCGATGGTTAAGCCTACCAAGCTCTTTTGGAAGGCAGGAAAGCATGTTTTGAGATATCTCAGGGGCACATCTAAGTATGGTTTATGGTACAGACAGACGGATGAGGTGAAGTTGCATGGCTTCACAGATGCAGATTGGGCAGGAAGCCCAACAGATAGAAAGAGCACTTCAGGAGGGATTTTCAGTATCAGATCTACGACAGTTTCTTGGTACAGAAGGAAACAAAGATCCGTGGCACTCAATTTAGCAAAAGTAGAATACATGGTAGCAAGTCAAGCTACATGTGAGGCTATCTGGATGAGGAAGATTCTGGTTGGTTTGTTCGGTTCACATTTAGATCCCACAGTGATTCATTGTAATAATCGGAGTTGCATTAAACTCTCGGTTAATCCCGTGTTTCATGATATATCTAAACATATTGATATCTGGTATCATCATATCAGAGATTGTGTGCAGCGAAAGATCATGTTGCTTCAGTACATTCCTACGGAGGATCAGGATTCAGATATTATGACGAAGGCGCTCACCAGGAGCAAATTCGAATACCATAGAGGTAGGATCAGGGTGAAGGATAATCCCTATATTGTTGAGAGGGAGTGTTGAGATTCAACAAGATGATGAGCTTAGTGAAAAGAGTCGCCTTCACTAAATGGGCCCGCAAGCTATTTTTGGTCCAAGTCTATTTTTAGAATATGTCTATTTTTAGACATGATGATCATATTTCAGAAGTTCCAGGATGCTATTTGTGGATGGTTGGTCAAGTTGGAAAAACAGATGAAATTCTATTTTTAGAATATTGGGAAAATTCTATTTATAGATCGCCAATCTAAAAATAGATGCATGTCAATTATTATGAGCTCTTAATAATAATCAGACTCTAAACAACAACTTATTCTCTTGGAGCACTTTAGTTCAGAGCACAGATGTGGCACATCAGCTGAAATAAGGAATTACACAATTCCTAAGGGTTTACTGGAGCTAATTCATGGAGGACTCAGTTAGAACTCAAGTGGCAGAGTTATGCCACAGTTGGAAGAAGTAGTTATGGAGTTGTATTCAGTTTAACTCAGTTAGACTCAGTTGAGCTAGTTGTATCTAGTCTAACTGATTTATACAATAGTGAGAGTGGATTGAATTAATTAGTTAATTAATTCATAAATAATAACTTATTAATCAACTGAAAAATACATCAGTTAACTACAGTGCATGGCAGTTTTAGTGGAGACCAGTGGAGAGATAGGTGAAAGGGCAAGATAGACTATCTATTGTGACTATAGTGATGCATTGATTGCATCACACACTCAATGGAGATGCCAATGAGGATTGCGCAGTCAAGGATGGAGTAATTCGAATTCATTCAGAGCTATTTTTCATCAGATATTGCGCAATGAAGGCAGGCTAGCAGGTGACAAATATCGATGCATGGATTTGTAAGATTAGGCCTGATTAGTGTATGACGATTGTACTATACTGAGAGCTTGTGATAAGCTTTGTATGCTTGTATGAGATTGTCATATGATCTCCATGTTACATAATATATAGTTGGGGTTTTCAGCTTCAGGCTTTCCTGGTTAAAAACTGTGTTATGTGCGATTGAATTTTTTTGTTTATGCTTTACATGTGTGTGCAATTAATTTTTCCGCAAAAGATTAACAAGTGGAATAGATTTAGTATCTTGCATAAAGTTAAATAGTGTGAGATAAAGTGGATCTTGGATATATGCATGCTTAGTGCATATAATTTCTACACCTGACAATAAAATATACCAAAAAAAACACCAACATAATGCAAGTTAATTGAAACACACGAGCTGCCAAAATAAAACATGAACTAGACAGAAACACTAGAGGGACCACTGCACTTAGAAGCTATAATACTTCATTTAGAAATAAACAGCAACATAAATCAACATAAACAAGCGTCTATAGCAAATATAGAGACATCACACAAATAATGCAAACCATGGAGAAACAATGAGCCATTTTATTATGTAACGGAGAGATAAAATGAGTACAATGGTGATCAAAATGATGGCACCTTGGCTTGCACTCAACAAGCTGGAAATACTCTCATAAATGCTCAATAAATAGCTGCTCAACCAAGGACTGCATAATCTCCAAACTACTGTTGTCGAACTGCTGCTACTACTCGAATAGGATGGCTCTTTGGGGTTGTTCCCCTTAGAAAAATACAAAAATCTAGGAATGAGCTCTCCTCCTAATACCCAGAAAAACCCAGAAAGAGTTTTCGGAATGGATGACCCCGAAAAATCACCTCCCTTGAGGAATAACATTGTTCCAGTGGAATACATTGGCCTTGAATGTATCTCTGCAAATGGTGGCCTCCTCCTCTACCAAAAATAAGGAATAGCTAAGAGTTGATCCCTTCTCACTATCCCGGGCTAAATCCCCTGATAAATCTCCACCCCAACACTACTTCCTTTAGGAACTACGTGATCTCTCCTCAAGACTATGTTGTCCCACCAGTGCGTAATCCCTGGCTGAAGATTTTATGGCACCCACCTAAAAATCAATGGATATAACTCCTCAATCGAGTAGGCACTCGAAGTCCCCAAGGGCTGAGGTTGGTATATCCGCTCGGAGACACCTGGTGTGCCAAACAACACTTGCAGACTTTGCTCAACAGCAAAAGCATGCTCAATGTCAAGAGACAAAACATAGATGCATAATGGAATCCTAGAATGAGGAGACTCCTCTCCCTTTTATGCTTGAGAGCCTTGCTCTCACCCGGGCCCCACTAAACTGGGATGTCCCTCCTTGGCCTCGTTGTCCCCACTCAACTACGTTTTCCCTCCTTGGTTATGTTGTCCCCACTCAATTGCGCTGTCATGGGCCCACGATATCCACGCTGCCCCTTCCCTCACGCTGCCACTAGGGTCTCATGGGCACCACGTTGTCATTTGATATTTTCCTAAGTAACTTTAGGGAGACTTTATTTCCTAAATGTGGGTTATGGGTCCCATCACTTCTTTTATTTCCGCCCAACATTAGGATTTACCAAAATTAATCAAAAATTAATATTCCAATTAGCTGCATACTGATTTAGGAATATGACAGAAGCCCCAAGGAATATGACACCCCTCCCTTTGGAACCCAGTAAGAGATGAAGGTTCAAACATAGACAAAGCAACAAACATGTCAAAATAGTGAATTTTCCACATTTACACCATACTAAATTAAACCAAAAGGGTGATACAACATTGTCCCAATTTTACAGACTCAAAATGAGAAATGAAATGAACTAACCAAGACTCCCTACTAAATTCTCATACCGAGACGGATTAGACCAAAGACTACATATACCCAAAACCACCCCAAATCCCAACCCAACATAATTTTGTGAAATTTGACAGGAACAAAACTTATAATATTGAAATGAAATATAGCCAGCCAAAGCAAGGCCAGGAGAAAAAGAACATGAGTCACTGAGCCTGAGATGGAAATGGTTGGTTTACACTTACAAACACAATCTAACCCCATAGGCAACAATGAATTCTCCTCACATCAGTAAAGTTTCCCCTCGCACTTCCAATTCACTAGATTTGGTCGAGTTACAATCCTTGTAATACTAAATCCAATGTCATAGACTAACAAGACCCATCTAGCATAGAATCCAAGTGATAGAAACAACGGGAGGGAGTTCGACTCCTCGACCTCACATTCACCTCTGACCCTTGCCTAGGAAACCAAGAACAATTCCATCTTCATTTGTACTCCAAGGCTATTAATAACCATTTGGGAGTCTGCATGCAAATGCATGTTGGGAGCTAGTCACACCCCCTGCTCATAAATGTACATCACATCAACAAGGTGGTGGTCTTGACCCCCGATGCCCCCTTTTGAACTACTTTATCACCCCCATGTGCCTTTAATTTAGGACTCTTCTAATAGATTTCACCTTTCTAATTTATTAATTTTAAAATATTTTCAGGGAAGAGATGTGTCATACTCCACAACTCAAATATCTTGGGAATTGGGTAGCTCAAAAAGTATTTCCAAGTGGTGAAAACCCATCAAAATTTATCTGGTTGGGAAAAGTACCCAAGTTGTTGGGGTTTTGACCCAAATTTTTGGCCTTGAGACCCAATTTAATTGATTTTTTAATCTAATTTGTTGTTGAGTGGTAAAATAGGGGTTTCTTGATGGACAATGAAAACCCATAAGATCACTCACACAAAATTATGAAAAGGAGGCCAAGGGAGAGGCCTATATACACAAGTGGAGAACTTTAACTTGTGGAGAGAGGGAGGCTAAATGAACTAGTCATAGACCTATCTTAGAGGACTCGTAGTAGCAAGGAGGCTAAGTTTCTCCATGATATGGTTAGCTAAAGGAGATTTTAACAAAAGGGAGAATGAGGTCAATTAAGAGGATCCAACCACCATGTCAAAAGGTCAGATCTGCAAAAAGAAAGTTAGATCTCAGTTTTGCAACGTTAGATATGCAAGAATAAAGCTAGATATGAGTGTTAGAAGGTGATATCTACAAGAATAAAGTCATATATGAGTCCTTGAAGGTTAGATCTACAAGAAGAAAGTCAGATTTGAGTGGTGGAAGGTCATACCTACAAGAAGAAAATCATATCTAAGTGTTGGAGGGTTAGATCTGCAAGCAGAAAGTAATATTTTGATCTGAAGAAGCAGAGCTAGGAGATCGAGAAGATGTAACGTGGTTGCAGAGGTACTAGTTTCAAAGGCCCCTAAATAATATAAGTACCATGTTTGAAGGACTAACTCATGTATGAATTTGATTTATTGGGAAGATTAAAGATCTAAAGGATCAGATCTCAAGCCCCAGATTAATAAAAGGATAAATTGTGTATTTTACTATATATTATGCATACTATTTGTATCAAGTCTCATAAAGGGCCATGATAGATATTATGAGAGCCCTAATGTTTTATTGTTGATGAACTAATGGGAAATGAGATTTTAGTCTTTTAAAATGGTTTACTTTATTGACTTCAATGTTGTTATTTTTTCGCTATGCAAAGTGTTTTTAGTGTTGTGTATCTTCAGTGTGTTTATGATCAAGTCTATACATAGACCACATCTTCGGTACAAGGGAAATTTCAACATGGTATCAAAGTTACTTTGAAGAGAAAGTGAATCAAAGTTTTCTCAGGAAGAGGCTTTAGAGCGAGCTGTGAAATGGATAGACATGGAGCAGAAGGTTCAACAGAGAATGTGCCTTGGCATGGATGAGATAGCTTTATCTGAATGGGAGGTTGATCATGAATTAATAGCTCATTGTGTTGCAGAGTTGTTTATCTGGTAGTGGCACCATGTGCACATGAGGTGTTTAACCTGTTGTAGCTCCTAGAGACAGCCTTGAGTTGTATAAAGACCAGTGCCTAGGACATCTTAAATGCAAGGAGCATATGACTCAACTAACTGCAGTTGGAAATGTTTGGCTCTCATGCAACTATCACTCAAATTAATGGTTTTAATAAGGGTGGAACCAAAACCCCAAAGTCAAACACAAGAACTAGGAAAACTGCAGAAACTGAGTACAAACTGCAATAATTAAATGCATCAGACAGCTCTAAAACCAGAATGCTATAAAAGGGGGCCGACTTCTAAAATGAACACACAGTTATCAATTTATATGTGAGCGATGACTATGGAAGAAGATGGAGTAAGATATCAACTATAACCGGGCTTATTCAAGGATAAGAATCCATATATACTAGGCTTATTCAAAGATAAGAATCCATATATTTGGGCTCGTTCAGAGATAAGAATCCATTTCAGTTAGTATCAGAAGAATGTCGAAAGAGATAGAAAATGAACAATGTATCAGACCTAGGCCATATTTAAAGTGATATGGATGTATAAAACATGAGTATCTGCTATGATAAATTCATGTCCAAACATGGGAGCACTCGCATTCCAAAGCCTGTAGATACGAGAAGTATGGAGAAATACGAAATGAACACTTATATTAAAGGACACAGGGAGAGAGAGTTACAAACTGTGAATCATCCCGAGTGGAATCCCAAATTCTAGCAAAACTTCTTATTACTGAATCCCTACGGGATCTTCAAACATCCACTATCAAAGTTCATACAAAATACACACAGAATACTCAAGCTAGTGAGTCTTTTGGAAAATTTGGAACCCTCTGTTAGTGCTTTTCTCCTGTTTTTATAACCTCTGATTCCTATGCGCGAGAATATATTTTAGGAAAATATCTTCCCCGCGTGCTTGTATGTTGTTTCAGGTCTAAATCAAAAACATAAATGATGATGAGGTAAAATTTTCTCTCATCATCTTACAACGTAGGCCTAGAGCCGTTTCTAACTGAAATGTAAACAATATACTAACTAAAAGTAAAAACTGCAAGATTGAGATAAGGATTTCACTCGAAATGACAAAGTGAAAAGAACATAAGGTAAAAAGGCCACACATGCCCAATCATGAATTATCTTTACTTTTTGATGAGGTGAAGCCACTGCTACTAATAGCAAAGGCGATACCGTTAGTCTTGAGAAGGACTGGCCTTCTACGCTGGAGGGTGCGACACAGCTGGTAGTGGATGAGTTGGTCTTCTGTGCTGGAGGGTCTTATAGAATGGCCAATGGTCAAGATCCATTGACTGAGACGTGAAACTGACCCTTATTATCACTTTTCTTTGCTTTCTTGGGCATGGAGGATCGTCATCCTTGGCCTCAAGCCACTGTGATTGGCTATGAGACAGCCTGTGTACTTAAAATGCCATGAAAACCTGCACAAACAACAAACCAGTTAAATAAATACTGCGACGATGGGTAGACTGCTTTAGAAGGCTCAGGTGAAGGTGAAAGAGCAGTGCGGAGGCAGGGAATGTAGTGGAGGCGTTTCCATGGAGAACGAATAGTTTGAATCTAATTTGGTGCAAAGTTATGCAAAAGGCGGTTTTGCGGAAAACCAGAGTGGTTTTCGCGCAGGCAGAAGGTGGTAAGCGGTAATGAGCGAAATGAATGTGATACAGTCAGGTGGGCGATGCGTGTCCTCACAAAATCGCCCATTTCACGTGGAAATAGCGCAATCAAGTTATTTGATGAAATGAACGCGAAGAGGAATGCAAACCATCTAATCAGAACAATCTAGATCAACAGCGGGGCAAGAATGCAACGGACGAACCTACGCAGTCGGGTGGGACCGGCAATGATGTCAGCAATTTTGTCGCATAGCAGGGTGATCAATTTTGGGGTTATAAGGCGAAGAGGAGTGATCACCGTTGGATGGAGAAGATTAATGGTCCAGATAAGAGCAGGGAATGCAATAGTGGATGAGTGGTCGGGAAATTTGCAAAGGCACGATGGAGCGAGGACCGTTGGATGGCAAGGATCAATGGTAGAGGTTGTCTCGAAGGATCGGCATATCAGCGGAAAAGAGTTTGGGAACAAGAAATTTGGATGAAGTGAAGTGCGATGTGCGATGGATGGGTGAAGCGCGACGAGCGATGACCGTTGGATCTATAGAGATCAACCGTCAGGATTGCATCAGGGTTTCACACATCGGCGGAAAAATATAAAAGGAAGGGGATGGAAACGGGAAGGAACGATGTGCGATGTGCGATGCATAGGTGAAGTGTGACCACCGTTAGATTTGGGAGGAGATCAACGGTCAGGATTGTGTCGGGGTTTCGCACATCGGTGGAAAAGGAGTTCAATGAATAAGTAATGTAGGGTGGCGATGAGCGATGTGCGATAGTCGACAGGTGGAAACGAAATGTGCGATGGCCATTGGATATGCGGAGATGAACAGTCAGGATCTCTTCGGCAAAGATGAACCTCGGCGGTGAAACAAAAGAGAAAATGAGTGGAGTTGGGAACTAGCGAAGTCCGATGGCCAAAGAGGGCTTAAGGACTTTTAGCCGTTGGTCATAGAGCAGGGTCATATGAGAAATGGGGGCTAAGGGCTTAAGTCAAAAAGCACTTAGAGTCCTGACATGTTAGAAAAAACGCTTTTAAAGCTAAAAGGTGGATTTTTAGCATTTTCAAGGGTTCCGATAGGTGAAAAAGGGGCTTTGACAGTCCATGTAGTCCTCGTTGTATTTGCTTTGCAATACAGGTCCCCTTATCATTAGACATCCCAGCTCGGTGAGGGATGTCATAACAACATTTGGCTCCATTTGGGGACAACCCATTTGTCCTCGAACGCGTGGAGAACTTCGTAGACCATCTGTTAACTTCCTTCCTGCAAACACAGTCCCTTGATGCCTTCTCTTATTTCTTCATGACAAATCAAAACAGCAAACATCATAATAAAAGCAACTAAATAATGTACAATATCATACAGCAGACCTTTCGGTCTAAATCAATACTGGAAAAAGGGCTTTAAGAATTTCCCATTCACAAGGGCTTTAAGCAGATCACCCTGCAAATTTTCCAATCTGAAAGTGTTGTTTCCTCCCTCTTCAACAATTTTGAAAGGTCTGAACCATAGAGGATCAAACTTCCCATGCTTTCCTTTCTCAACCCTTCTTATATCCCATCTTAGCACCAGATCTCTGACCTGCATCTCTTTATCTTTAGCATGTTGATCAAACAGGTCTTTCATTTTCTCTTGGTACTCAGTCAACCTATGATTTACTCGACTTCGAGTCTCTTCCAGCTCTACTAACTGATTCATTCTTTTGGTAAGATCGTTTGGTTCCTCTTGACAATATTTCATGAACCTAGCCACAGGTAAGGCCAATTGTATTGGGAAAACCGATGAAAAACCATAGACCAATTCATATGGGGATTTTCCTGTTGACCTCTTACCAGTGATTCTATTTTACCATAGCGCAAACTTGAGCTGAGAATCCCAGTTCTTCTGGTTTTCATTTATGGTCTTTTTCAATGCCCTTACCAATGTCTTGTTTGAGGATTATGCCAATCCATTTCTCTACGGATAGTATGCAGTAGAGTGTCCTAACACAATATTATATTGTTGGAAAAAATTGATAAATTTGATGGACTTAAAAGCCTGAGAATTATCTGTGACAATCTTAGCAGGACAACCAAACCTTGAGATGATGTTATCTTCCAAAAATTTGATCACCACTATGTCTATAGCATTCCTTACTGGCACAGCCTCTACCCATTTAGTGAAGTAATCGGTGGCTGTTCGTATACACTTGTGTTTCCTGCTTGAGGCGGGATGAATTTTGCCGATGAAATCGATTCCCCACTGTTGGAAAGGTTCTTCTATGTGTACCGGGATCATAGGAAAAGGTGTGAATTTCTACCTTTCAACAAATTTCTGACATTTTCCACAGGCCCTTACCCGAGTATGAACATCTCCAAAAAATTTGGGCTAGAAAAAGCCTGCTTTCAGAATCTTGTGTGTTGTGGCCTTCCAATTGTAGTGGCCACCACAGATGCCCTCGTTGAATTCCGCCATCACTTCTTCTATTTCATTTTCTGTGAGACATAAAAGTAGTATGCCCGATGGGTCTCTCCAATACAAATGGCCATTTTCTACGATGAACTTCTGAGATTTTAACCTCAACATCTGGTACTTCGTCTTGTCGCAACTTGGAGGAAATCTAAGAGTTAAGAGGTACTCTACAATTTCTTTGTACCATGGACTGAGAAGGTACTTCATATGGGTCTTTTGTGTAGCGATTTCTATTCCACGCTGCTCGTCTGCTCTTTCAGGCTCTTCATTGGACACCATAGACAAATTTATCCCCAAAGCCTGACAGTTTGATTTAGAAAGTATCTTGGCTAATCCCTATCCCTTTCTTAGCTTAATGGGGCGTATTTCCAAATCACACTCTTGTATCTTCACTATCCATTTTCCTCTGTTTCCTTCACTATCCCCCTAAATCAAGATGTCTTTTACAGCCGCTGTGGGTACGAATGCAATTATAGGTGACTGCAATACATACATCTAAAAAGCCTTCAGGGATTTGACCAAGGCATAAGCCTATTTCTCTAGGATGTTATATTTTAGCTCAGCGTCGTGAAGCACTTGGCTGAAAAAGGCGATGGGTTGTTCATGACCTTCCTCATTTTTCTGCAATAATACAGCTGCGACGGTGTGGGGAGTTGCAAACAAAAATATCATGAAGGGTTTTTCATAATCAGGTCCTGCTAATAATGGGGCTTCTCCGAAAGCATTTTTTATTCTGTTAAAAGCTTCCTATGACTCAGTAGTCCATTTTAATTCATTATCCTTCTTCAGCATCTCAGTTATGTACCAGACTATCTCTGCATATTTTGGTATGAATCTTCTCAAGAAGTTGATATGTCCAAGAAAAAATTGGACCTCTTTCTTATTTCTGGGCAAGGATATACCATTTATGACTTCTACCCTTTTCGGGTCAATTTTTACCCTTGCCTTTGTTACAATATGCCCTAACAGTTTACCCTCTTCTAAAGCAAACAGAGATTTTTGTGGGTTTAAAGACAATCCATACCTGTGGCACTTGTCAAAGGTTCTGCGCAAATGCTCCATATGTTCAGCATCGTCCTTTGAGAAGGTTGTGATATCGTCTAGGTACACCATCACGAATTTGTCTTGTTCCTCAATAAAAGCAATGTCCATGGCCCTTTGAAATGTAGCCCCCGCATTGATCAATCCAAATGGCATTCGAGCATACATAAACCTTCCCCAAGGAGTGGTGAATGCAGTTTTCTTTTGGTCCTTCGAAAGAACTGCTACTTGATTATACCCAAAAAAGCCATCCATCATAGAAATTCATGAAGATCCTACCACCTTCTGCAATATATGGTCCATCTTTGGCAGAAGATAATTTTCTTTCAGAGATGCTCTGTTCAAGTTCTGAAAGTCAACACACAGTCTTATCTCTCTTTTCTTTTTTCGGACTGGGACCAAGTTGGCCACCCATTCAAAATATCTTAATGGCACAATAATCTTAGCCTTCAACAGTTTCTTGATTTCCTTTTCTATGGATGGAAGGAGTAAAAGATTAATATGTCTTAATTTCTGTTTGTGTGGCTTAGCATCTCATTTTAATGGAATCTTATGCTGGATAATGCTAATATCAAATGTCTTCAGATCTTGATAGGACCAGGAAAAGATGTCTTTATATGTCTGAAATAGCTCCCGATATTGCTCTTTGTATTCTTCAGGTACCTTATTAGACAATTTCACAATCTTGGGATCGGCCTTCGTGTAGAGGTTCAGGTCATCTACCTGATTTTCTTCAGCAACCTTGCTTGGCCGGATTGGGACTTCATTCTTATCAAATAGTCTATCAAGAGGAACCAGTCCTCTGGGTATTACATTCCCTTTGAGCTGCAACACCTTGTGCCCAACCATGGTATCTTGCCATTTATTCTGAGGAAGGTCCTTAGTCTCTTCATCGCCAACATCTATGTCCATATTGGAGAATTCCCCAATGGTCTCCATGAATCTCTTCACTTGCTCTTCATCTTCAAAAACTTGCCAGTGTTTGAAATTGTTAGGGATGGAAGGACGATAACGGACCTCTATTTCATACTTCACGAGGGGATTCTGAGGCAGCCAAAAAGTGCTTGTGGCTACTGCAAGAGAGTCTGCCATTTTTTTTTGGTCTCTTGGCATGAATTCAATATCAAATGCCGAGAATAAATTCTATACCAAGTCCCATACCTCATTTCTATAAGCCCTCAGTCATGGGTGCTTAGCTTGACATTGATTTCTTACTTGTCTCACCACCAGTTCTGAATCTCCCAAAACCTACAAGCATTGAATATTCATATTCTTTGTTGTTTGTTGACCCAGGAGAAATGCTTCATATTCAGACACATTGTTCGTGGCTTTGTATTCCAATTTGAAAGAAAGTGGGACTAGCTTTCTGGTGGGCGAGATCAAGAGAACTCCAGCGCCATTCCCTTCCCTTGAGTTAGCTCCGTCAAAGTGCAAAGTCAAAACCCCACATTCTTCATTATTTGAAGACTGTTCAGTCTTTACCTGACACAAATATGGCTCTTGCAGGTAATCTTGGTCTTCTTCAAGAATCAAACATGAAAACTCCCCTTCTTTGTTGTACACCAACAAATTTACTGAATTATCGGCTTTAGTGACCATCTTCACAAACCTTGTTTCGTGGTATAATCTCCTTTAATGGCCTCCAAACATAGGAATGGTCGCATAGGTTAGGTCCAGATTTATAGATCCTCCGGTTTTTGTACCCCATGATCTTGATAACAGCATCCCAAACCAAGCTGGGATGTTGGCCACTACTATGTCCATTACCACGCTTTTAGCTAGGATTTGGGCTAGATTTACCACCAAATCCTTGATCATCCCTAGGCATTTGACTCTCTTGGAATCAAAAGAGTAGAGATATTTATACGGCCAAGTAATCTGTAGCCCCAATTGTTCCATCACTGACAGGGGTAGGAGGTTATGAGACGCTCTAGAATCCAGCATACAGTTATGCAATAATAGGTCATGAATTACTAAAGAGACATAGAAAGGGGGTGTTGAAGAATCTAGTTCCTCAACATGGGGACCAAACATAACCATGGGCCTTTCTTCTTGGAAGTTTAAACTGTCTGGGATTGGAGCAGCTCCTTGAGGAAGCATGAATGATGACACTTGAGCCTGATAGGATGGTTGCTTCAGGAGTTCAGTCAAAGGGACGGGAATTTTTACTTTTCCTAGATCTTTCTGAAGGCTAAACACAGGAGGAGGCTTCTCTACAAGAATTTCTTTTGGCTCTTTACTCTCGGCTGGAGGTTTTTCTCCCTTTGGGATAGGCTTGACTTTTGCAATTGAGTTGGGGACCATATTAGAAGAAGATGGAACAGAGTAATTAGGATGCAAAGGTTCAGTCACAGGTTTCTTATCTTTATCTTCAATTTTCTAAATGCCAGGCTCCTTCTGAGGCATCTCTTCTTCTTGTTCTTGTGTGTGGGTTCTATTTCTAGAGGACCCAAGATCATATTTTCTATGAAACTGTGTTTGCATGAAGTCTACAAATTGTTTATAGTAATCATCAATATCTGGATCTTCAACAACAAATGTTTTTTCTTCTTCTTCTTGCAAGGAGAGCTCCACTCCTTCACCTTCTCATAAAGAAGACTCAACTTCATCGCCATCTGAGTAAGAAAGATATTGATCATCTTGCTTGTCGGGAATGTCTTCGGTAGGGCCATCCATCTACCCTTCCAGATACAGTGGGGGTTGTATGTGGTCTTGCTACTCCTTCCGCTCTCTCTGCAGTATTTGAAGAGGAGGCTTTCTATATTGTGAGTTAAATCCCCTGTTTGGAGTAGTTTGGAATGGCTTGGAGGATGAGTTATTTTCCTCGAGCTTAAGCTTCACCAGCTTGCTCGAAAGGTTCTTGATCATTTTACTCATCTCCTCTATTTTGTAATCTGCTACCTCTCTATCTTGAATTGGGGTAGATGCTTCTTCTTTCCCTCTATGTCTAGCATCATGGTCTAGCCTCCCTCTGGATTTTCCTATAGAATCGAAGTTAGCTTCGACTTCTAGTGCATCGGTGTGAGCCTGGTCCAAAGTAGCAGACTTCCTTTCCCTCAGGGTGAATCCGAATTCTGACTCAAATGCTGCTATAAAAACAACCTTAGCGGCGATCTGGTGCGACTTCATTTCTACAGGCAGGCTGGTATATAGTTTATTAAATCTCTTAATAAACTCACACATGTCTTTGTTATGTCTCTTCTTTAAAGCATTGAATTCCTTAAGACAATATCCATGATCCTTATTTTCTCCCCACTTCCTTGTGAATGCATTTTCCATTTCTTCCCAAGTGTTGATGGAGCAGTCCCCCAGAGTTTTAAACCATTTACAAGCTTCCCCATCTAGGGACTGGACGAACAATATTAAAACCACATCAAGATATTCAACGTTGAAATTTTCTGCAAAGGCGCAGAAAACTTCTAGGTGTTTCTAAGCTCCAGTATCATCTTCTCCATTGATACGAGGTAGGATCTTTAGGTAATCCTAAGGCATATCGTTCAGGATCTAAGGCAATGCCAAGGGGGCATATTTGTTCAATAGGAAGCCAGGAATAGCCATCAAAGGTTGTGGGGGTGGCGGGATATTCTGATGTATAATAGGAGGTGGTGGAAGAGAAGTATGTATGACAATGGCGATATTCTGAACAACGGCTTGAGGGGTTGATTGAACTGCTGGAATATGAGAAGTGGAAACCACTGTGACTTCTTTAACTTCTTCGGCTTCGGGAGTGGGATGCAGAAAGAAGCTCGTGGTGTCTACAGACTCAACCTCATCTTTGGCTTCAATATTTTCTAGTGAGAGGCTATCTGAAGTATAGTCAAGGGTTGTTGCAGTAGAATTAGGACCTTGATCTTGAGCTAATTGAGAAGAGGATGCAGAGTCTTCCGGGGAGAATCTGGGAATATTTGTATAAGATGATTGTCTTTCTCTCCAACTTATCTTGTCAAAAATATTTTCTGGATCAGGCACTGAAGGTGTTCTCAACTGGGATGTATCTGACCTCAGGTGTGGCTTTCGGGAAGCCAGGACTACAAATAGATTTATCCTTTGAATGACAGTGGATTCGCCAAGGTGAGGGATATACAACTCCCAACCCTTCCTTCTCACCTATTTTGAAGGGTGGATGAATATTTTTGGAGGCCCGGGGATTTCACTCTTCAAATTCTTTCCCCGGCAACAACGCCAAAAATATGTTGTAGCTCCTAGAGATAGCCTTGAGTTGTATAAAGACTAGTGCCTAGTACATCTTAAATGCGAGGAGCATATGACTCAACTGACTTCAGTTGGAAATGTTTGGCTCTCATGCAAATATCACGCAGATGAATGGTTTTAATAAGGGTGAAACCAAAACCTTATGTTAAACACAGTAACTAGGAAAACTGCAGAAACTGAGTACAAACTGCAATAAGTAAATTCTTCAGACAGCTCTAAAACTAGAATGCTATAAAAGGGGTCCGACTTCTAAAATGAACACACAATTATCAAGTTATATGTGAGCGATGACTATGGAAGAATATGGAGTAAGATATCAACTATAACTAGGCTTATTCAAGGATAAGAATCCATATATACTGGGCTTATTCAAAGATAAGAATCCATATATCTGGGCTCGTTCAGAGATAAGAATCCATTGTAGTTATTATCAGAAGAACATCGAAAGAGATAGAAAATGAACAATGTATCAGGCCTGGGCCATATTTAAAGTTCTATGGATGTATAAAACATGAGTATATGCTATGATAAATTCACATCCAAACATGGGAGCACTCGCATTCCAAAGCCTGTAGATACGAGAAGTATGGAGAAATATGAAATGAACACTTATATTAAAAGACACAGGGAGAGAGAGTTACAGACTACGAATCATCCCAAGCGAAATCTCAAATTCCAGCAAAAATTCTTATTACTGAATCCCTACGGGATATTCAAACATCCACTATCAAAGTTCATACAAAATACATACAGAATACTCGAGCTAGTGAGTCTTTTGGAAAATCTGGAACCCTCTGTTAGTGCTTTCTTCATGTTTTTATAACCTTTGATTCCTATGCGCGAGAAGATATTTTGGGAAAATATCTTCCCCGCGTACTTGTATGTTGTTTCAGGTCTAAATCAAAAACATAAACGATGATGAGGTAAAACTGCCTCTCATCATCTTACAGTGTAGGCCTAGAGCCATTTCTAATTGAAATGTAAACAATATAGTAACTGAAAGTAAAAACTGCAGGAGTTAAATAAGGATTTCACCCGAAATGCAAAGTGAAAAGAACATAAGGTAAAAAGGCCACGTAGGCCCAGTCATGAATTATCATTGTTGTTTGATGAGGCAGAGCCACTACTGCTGCAGGTGAAGGCGATATCGTTAGTCGTGGGAAGGACTGGCCTTCTGTGCTGGAGGGTGTGGCACTGCTGGTAGCATCAGTTGGCCTTCTGCACTGGAGGGTCTTATAGAATGGCCAATGGTCAAGATCCATTGACTGAGACGTGAAAATGACCCTTATTATCACTTTTCTTTGCTTTATTGGGCGTGGAGGATCATCATCCTTGGCCTCAAGCCACTATGATTGGCTATGAGATGGCCTGTGTACTTAAAATTCCATGAAAACCTGCACAGACAGCAAACCAGTTAAATAAATCCTGCGATGAGGGGTAGACTGCCTCAGAAGGCTCGGGTGAAGGTGGAAGAGCAGTGCAGAGGCAGGGAATGCAGTGGAGGCGTTTCCATGGCGAAAGCGGAGTTTAAATCTGATTTGGCGCAAAGTTATGCAAAAGGTGGTTTTGCAGAAAACCGAAGTGGTTTTTGCGTAGGTGGAAGGTGGTAAGCGGTAATGAGCAAAATGAACGCGATACAGTCAGGTGGGAAATGTGTGTCCTCACAAAACCACCCATTTCGCGTGGAAATAACGTGATTAGTTTATTTGATGAAATGAACGCGAAGAGGAATGCGGACCATCTGATCAGAACAATCTAGATCAACGGCAGAGGAAGAATGCAACGGATGAACCTGCGCAGTCGGGTGGGACCGCCAATGACGTCAACAATTTTGTCGCATAATGGGGTGATCAATTTCGGGGTTTTAAGGCGAAGATGAGTGATCACCGTTGGATGGAGAAGATTAACGGTCCAGATAAGAGCAGGGAATGCAATAGTGGATGAGTGGTCGGGAAATTTGCGAAGGCGCGATGGAGCGAGGACCGTTGGATGGCAAGAATCAATGGTGGAGATTATCTCGGAGGATCGGCATATCGGCAAAAAAGAGTTTGGGAATGAGAACTTTGGATGAAGCAAAGTGCTATGTGCGATGGATGGGCGAAGCACGATGAGCGATGACCGTTGGATCTGCAGAGGTCAACAGTCGGGATTGCGTCAGGGTTTCTCACATCGACAGAAAAATATAAATGGAAGGGGACTAAAACGGGAAGGAGCGATCTGCGATGTGTGATGCATACGTGAAGTGCAATGACCGTTAGATTCGGGAGGAGATCAACGGTCAAGATTGCATTTGGGTTTCGCACATTGGCGGAAAAGGAGTTCAATGAATAAGGAATGTAGGGTGGCGATGAGCAATGTGTGATAGCCGACAGGCGAAAATGGAACGCGTGATGGCTGTTGGATCTGCGGAGATGAATAGTTAGGATCTCTTCGGCAAAGATGAACCTCGGCGGTGAAACAAAAGAGAAAATGAGTGGAGTTTGGAACCAGCGAAGTCCAATGGCCAAAGAGGGCTTAAGGACTTTTAGCCGTCGGTCATAGAGCGGGGTCATATGAGAAATGGGGGCTAAGGGCTTAAGCCGAAAAGTGCTTAGAGGCCTGATATGTTAGAATGAATACTTTTAAAGCTAAAAGGTGGATTTTAGCCTTTTCAAGGGTTCCGATAGGTGAAAAAGGGACTTTGAATTTGCTTTGCAATATAGGGCCCCTTATCATTAGACATCCCAGCTCGATGAGGGTTGTCATAACAACATGACCCAGGAGGATGAGAACACTTGTAGAGTTGAGTTGTTGTGGTTTAGAGCTTACTATTCATAATGTTTGGCCACATCTCAGGATTGACTTTGGAAGGACAGAAGTTTAGTTGTAGTGTTTTTTGAGAGGGAAGTCAGAGTGAGCCAGTGGAGGTTGTGTAATCTCAGAGGGAGTCTAGCTTTAGAGGGAGACTGCAAAGAATTCCAACTTCCCAATAAAATTTTGAATCTTCGTGTTCAAGTGAGAGAGTGGAGTTTTCAACCCATGCTAGGATAGTCACGAACCATGTGAGGACACTCATGGTGGTGTAAGGAAAGTCATAGCCCATGTGAGGATAGTTATGGAGTATAGAAGGAAGTTTCATGTTGCGTGAAAGGATATTCATGCACCATTCAAGATAAATCTGGGCCTAGCACGAAATAAGACGTGGCACATACAAGGATAGATATGGCCATGCAAGGAAATTTTTGACACATGCAAGGACAATCATGGGTCTGTAAGGAAATTCATGGCGCCAGAGATTTCAAGGTGTGATGGAAATAACTTCCTCACTAAGAGGGTTTGTTGGAAATTGGGTAGCTCAGAAGGTATTTGCAAATGATGAAAACCCACCAAAAGTTATTTGGATGGGAAAAGTACCCAAGTTGTTGGGATTTTGACTCAAAGTCGTGGGCTTGTTACCAAAGTTAATTATTTATTTAATCTAATTTTTTTTTAGTGATAAAATAGGGGTTTCTTGATGGACGAAGAAAACCCCTAAGATCACTCACAAAAGTATAAATAATAAGAAAAAGAAGAGGCCTAGACAAGCCTGTGGAGAAGGACTTAAATTTGTGGAGAGAGGGAGGCTAAAGTACCTACCAATAAATATATCTTAAAGGAGATGTAGTAGCAAGGAGGCTAAGTTTCTCCATGATCCTTTTAGCTAAAGGTGCCACGGAGGTTGAGTAGGAGGATCTATCCGCAATTCTGAAAGGTCAAATTTTTAAGAAGGAAGTCATATTTGAGTGTTGGAAGCTCAATATGCGAGAATAAAGTCATATTTTAGTGCTAAAAGGACATATCTACAAGAAGAAAGTCAAACTTGGCTGTTGGAGGGTAAAATCTACAAAAATAAAGTCATATCTATGATTTGAAGCAGAAAATATAGCATATTGAGAAGTTGTAGCGTGGTTGTAGAGGGACTTATTGCAAAGGATTACAAACAATCCAAGGATCGTGAGATGAAGGACTCTCTCAGGTATGCATTTGATTTATCAGGAAGATTGAATATCTAAAAAATTAGATCTCAAGTCAGGATAGACTTTGTATTTTATTGTATGCTATGTATACTAGTTGTATCAGTTTTCATAAAGGGCCATTATCCTTGGTACGAGAGCCCTAATGTTTTCTTGATGGACTAATGTGATTTTATTGTATGCTATGTATATTAGTTGTAAAATTTTTCATAAAGAGCCATGATCTGTGATATAGTTGTTTCATTTTTCATAAAGGGCCATGATCCCTGGTACGAGAGCCCTAATGTTTTTTTGATAGAATAAAAGGATTTTATTGTATGTTATGTATAGTAGTTGTATCAAATTTCATAAAGACCATGTTACAAGATCCCTAATGTATTCTTGATAGACTAATGGGAAACAAGATTTTTAGCTAGTAAAACTTGTGTTCTTTATCGATTTTATTGTAGTTATTTTTCAGTTGTACAAAGTGTTTTTAATGAGAAAACGACCAAAAACACCATTTCAATTACAATAATTCCCAACAAATACTAAAAAATAATACCGTCTATTAAAAATTCTACATAAAAACATAAATATAACTTAAATTAATTATACAAAAATTATACATAAAATCATAAATATAACTACTTAAAAAAAATTTAATACATAAAAACAAAAATATACCTTTTAAAATTCAAAGCTCTTTACTTTTAAATTCACGATTTTATTCTCAATTTCAAAAAAGACTTTCCGTTGATTGCTCATCTTCAAGAATATCTGTTTTAGAATTAGTCTTAATCTTAAGATTGATAGCAAATCACAACATATATATTTGAGTGGTGGTTTTGTTGGAGTGAATTATAAGCCTCGTGCCTTCTAGCCTTCTAAAATATCTTATCTTATTCTCTAAGATTGAACGATTCTCTTTGATTTCTGCTTCCACATGATTTGAATGAAAATCGTTTGAACCAAAATATAAGGTTGATTGTTAGCAACTTATTAAAGATGCGAGAAAACCATTGACGTTGATGGGAATTTCGTAGGATTTTTGTTTTATTATAATTGATGGTAAATCTTAAACTTTTATTTTATTATTAATATTATAATTTGATAATGTGGGATGGTGATTGATTTTATTATCAATTTAATAATTTTCTGTTTTATTTATTATTGAGAATGTATTATTGGAGAGTTAACCAATATTTATTTCTTTATTTTTATTATTGATGAATATTTTTGTTATTTTGTTTTATTATTTTTGAAAAATAAATTTTTGATAATCATGAGGATGAAAGCCATGTTAATGATGCCTATAATAATGATGACAAAAATGAGAATGATGGTGGGGTTGGTGAGATGATGATAATGACAACAATAATTATAATTATGATGACAATAATAAGGATACTGACAATAATGATGACAATCACAATGAGGTGGAGGAGGAGGAAAATCTTTGATGACAATCACAATGAGGTGGAAGAGGAAGAAAATCATTGATGACAATCACAATGAGGGGAGGAGCAAGAAAGTCATGAGGGTGACCACGATGATGAGGTAGAGGAGGATGGTGACAATGATGATGAGGAATATGAAGATAAAGATACCAATTGACATTGTTGGAAATTTTGTAAAAATTTGTTTTATTTTATTGATGATGATTATTTTTTATTTTATTATTATTAAATAAAATGATGACACCTATCATGGGTAGCCTAAGTGAGTAGGAATCATGGTGATAATGGCATCCACCTCAATTGAAGACATCCTGGCTAAGCCAACCTTCCTCAATATGATTTACCAACCATCCTTTTGGGCCTAGGAGTTTCTCTTGATAATGACAAAGCTATATGATCATCAGTGGCAACAAAGATGGTATGTTCTAGTTACTAATTCTCTTCCTAATTAATTTTAGAGAAAAAAAATTATGACAACTAGCACAATGCCAATGACTAGTATCATAGTGATGAAAAGGACAACAATGATAACAATAATGAGGACCATGATGACGATAGTTTACATCTACTATGATCAATTTTGGTTTATAAGAATTTAAAGAAAAATGGTAAAAAATTACTTAGATTAAAATTTTCAGCACTAAAAAAGTTTAAAACATTAATATTATTACAAATATTTTGAAATTGAAAATATTTAATATAAATATACATAGAATATTTGAAAAAAAAATCATTTTCAATTTTTTTTAATTATTATTATCCTTTCTATTATTACAAAAATAACTTATTATTTTAGCTTACAACCTTTTAAAAATTTTATGCCTTGACTAATCACAATACTAATGAAAGTTCGTGTTTATTTTAGTAATTTTAGTATTGGATCCTATGGAGAAATATGAAACAGACCTGAGTTTAAGTTGATTAGGTGATAAACTAAACCTATTTAAATGTATATGTTGGTAATTTAGTATATCACATTCCTTGAGTGGTTGAATATTTTTTTTTTCTCGTTATATCGATATACTGAGTGGGTTAATGGTTTTTGGATCGTGTTTGGGTAATGGAAAATTAATTAGGTAATGGAAAATTAATTATTAATTTTGTGATTAAATTTTAGAGGTTTTATATTTATAATTAAATTAATTTGTTTATTTGAAAAAAAAAATACTATAAATAATTATTTTTTTAATTGTAAATGTCTTTTAGTTGTCATTGTGTTTATGTTTGAGTTATTGGATCAAATGTTAAATGATTGAAATGTTTTACGCCATTAGATTCCCAAGTAAATAGTTTTTTATATGTTTTTTTAAATGTTGTTATTAAAAATTTGTTTGATTTTAACCTCAATTTAACATTTTGACTATGTCAAATTACACAAAAATAAAAATAAATAAATAAAAATATTGACATAATGTAATGAACATTTTAACTCAGTAAAAATACAATAAAAAATAAAAATAATAAAATAAAATAATAATAAACTATAAAAGGAGCCCATGATATTGACCCATGGTATTCATGTGGAATGTAGTTTATTTAAAGAGGGAAATTAAGATGGCATATATCAATCTTAACTCTGGATCTACCAAGAGCTAAGAGGGATCATATGTCTTGATATGCAAACCTCTTTTAGAGTAAAAAGATAATTGAATATAGATCTAAACTAATTATATGATAAAACTATTTTTAAATGTTTCTAACCATTATTCTTTTAAAATTTTACTTAATAAAATATATCTAAATTTTCATACATCCAATTATACATAGTTTTTCTTGTTCTATATTATTTTTGTTACAACTATGTTATTATTCAAAAAATAGATGGTTTTTTTGTTATATATTATTTATCTTACAACTGTTTTATTATTCATGAGTAGTATTTCTTAATATATAGAAAATTAAATTAATAATGAAAAATTTTAAAATATGTGAAATTTTCCAAATTATTTCATAGGACATGATTTATCTTGAGCAATAATAATGAATGTGTTAGCCACCTATAAAATTTTTTTATAGCAAAAGGTGGCTAAGACGTTTTGAGCCTTCAAGGAACAAATTTTATTGTTAAAATTGTTGGCTCTTGAAGACTCTTGAAAGCCTCAATACCCCTATCCAAAATCTTCTTTACTGTTTTCGTTTTATACTCAGAAATTCTGCTGATTTCATAAGAAGAGACTACTGAAAAACCATCATTTCCCCCCTTCTCCCACTCAAAATTAACCTTCATTTGCTCCCCTTTTTCCCCATAAATCTCCTTTGTTTTCATGATTCCTCTTCTTCCCTTCATGAAAATCATTTTTACAGGTTAAAAACTCACTTTTTAGCCTTCCCGAAACCCCCAAATCCATTGAGAACTCTGAAACAAAATTCATAAAAACAAGTTTTTCTTTACTACTATGGACTTAAGCCCCCTTGGGCTAAGTCCTAACCACTTCCCCCACCATACGCTTTGAGGCTAGAACCAAGCGCTAACCCTTTTTCGACGCTTATTGCATCGCAAACATCCAAGTGTGCATGTCTTTGTGCGATTACAAACACTCTGATGCGATTAGCCTTTGTTTTTAAAGCCCCCGATCTTATTACCATTCCATATAACCATAAAGCCCGCATCTGGCGCTTAAATCATTGTATAAACCATCTCCGATCAATGTTTTTCTTTTGTAAAGTCATAAAACCCATTTTCCCAAAGTTTTAATCTAAAATGATAAAGTCATGTGTTAAATATAAAAATGGTTAGATTGAAAACACCTGATCGCACAATCGCATTGGAGAAATCCAAATGGGTTGATTGAAAGACCGGGCCCGATGGTTCTGATTGCGATTAGCCCCCATATGTATGGCCCTGGGTCTGTTTGTGTGTTATACATCCGAAGGCCCCGCAGTCGGGTGCCAGATCATTCTATATATATATATACCCCGCCCCTTAAGCATAAAACCTTTGTTTCATTTAAAATTTTGGGTTTTTTTATATATCATAAGGGTTTTTCCGCCGATGCGTAAGTTGAACAATCCCGACCGTTGATCTCATCCTTAGATCAACGGCCTGCGCTAAATCGCATTGCAAGTTTCATTCGGTGCATTTTGTTTGCCACCCCCGATTGCTGATCCCCAATTGATTGTCCGCAGTTGATCTCCTCTCCGCCTTCCATGATCCAACGGTCCTCATCCCCTCTGATCACAAGTCTTACCTCCGCTTCGAACCCCTCCGATTCTCTCTCCGCTGTCGATCTGATCTGTAGATCGACGGCCAGCACTTAAACACATCGGAGTTTTTCATCGCTGCATTATATTTCTTCTCTCGACCAGCCTTCCCCCCCGATTCTTTTTCCACTATTGATCTAATCTTTAGATCGACGGTCTGCGCTGACTCGCATCGCAACTTTCAATCGGTGCACTTGCCTGCCGCCCCCGATTGCGATCCTCTAATTGGATCTGGACCATCCATGTGTCCAGATCGGATGGTCCAAAATCACTCCGCCTTATTCTTCTCCCCGCTCTCCTTTTTTCCTTTTCTACACAGATCTCCACCGTTGGATGCTTTCATCCAACGGCTATGTGTTGGAAATGTTGTCATTGATGGCAAAGGAGGTAACTCATTGATGGCAAAGAAGGTAACAGATGCAGAGACAGGAACAGTTGCAAGGAGATGGCAAGAAACAGAGGCAGCAGAGAAGAAGCAGAGGCAGCAAAGAAAAAGCAGAGGAAGCAAAGGAAATGAATTGATGTAAAGAGCTATTCAAGGTGCAGAGCAGTGAAGAATTTTTGCATTACATGAGATTCTGTAATTGGGGGTCTAAATGGGTCTATGATGCTGTAGTGTGCAATTTTGAGGTATGGTGTGTAAATAAACTCTGTGTCGAGGTTTTTGTGTCGAATAAATAAACTTTGTGGCGAGGGTTATGTGTGGATAGACCGTTGAACCCGCAGTGGAACACAAATTCAATATGTAGAATGTATGAGCCGTGATTCTGTGTGGGATTGGAATAAATTGATGCCTACCGAAAGTCATTAGTTATGCGTAGCCATACCTGTAGTTACCAGCAAGATAAATTATGGTGGAAGATTGTGATGAAAGGTGTCGACTCTATGTAATGGCTCAATCTCTGAACTCTGGTAGCCAATGATGTCGTGGTATTGATTATCCCACGAGTTTCGGGGTTAACAGTTTGATAGAACCTCTGTACATTAAATAGGCAGCGGAACCCGGAGCATTGGAGCGGAATCGAATACGACAATACATTGAAATATAAGCAGGCGGAAGTAAAGCGAAAAGGTGGGTGGAATTATATAACGGAACCGGGAGAGGCGGAACCTTGACCAGAGAACAGTGGAAGGGGTGAAAACCACGAGCGGTTTCACAGAGGGCGGATTTCCCATTCCGCACCACCTTTCAACCATGAGGTGGTTTTACAGATTTCGCAGCGATTCCATTAGGATTTGGCCGCGTGTCCCAAGCGGTTTTGATTAAAATGAAATTTCGCGCATTAACGATCGGTGGAAGATGCCCAACGAAATGAATAAGATCCGTTGATCTAGGCAAAGGCTATCTAACGGTGGGCGATCACAGGACTTGCACGAGGTTTAATAAAGGTGCGTGGACGATAAGTCATATATGTTGTGTGCATTCGATTGGCGGTTTATGGCATTGTGGGCCCAGCGGAAATATACGTAATGAAGTTGGGTTATTAATTTAATATAAGGTTCGACGGAGTATATTAAAAGCTTTTTATCATGGTTCACAAGTTCATAAGGGTATGAGGTGCACTGTGGGACTCCATTAATTATTGAAGGGTGCATGAATATGTATATGGATATATTACATATAATAGAATATGTATATGTGATTAAATATGCCGAAGGTCAATTAACATGGTTTTAATAGCCAATGGATTATGCGCCTTATATACAAAATCCCAAACCATATATATATATATATATATATATATATATACGGTGCGCAATATATATAAAAAGGTAGGGTGCAATGCTTCATGGACCTAGAGCCAAAGGACGATACACTCTTATTCACTGTGCTAATGTCATAAGGTTTGGTTTTATTATGGTTCAATAGTCAACTATTATGTTGCGTATGAGGGTTGTAATGCGAAGTTAACGCATATGTCCATATAAGAGATTGTCGGATTTGTAACTATAGAGGAGTATGAAATTAATATCTAAATTCTCTGAATTAAGATATTAAAATAGCCCAGCCTTATTTGTTTGAAATTGCCAGCGTGGAATAGGACAAGTGTGAGATTGCAGGATATGGAAATGCTTGGGCATGAAACTTGAATGCAGTTATGGAAAAGGAAAAGGAGAGCATGCAGAGATAAACTGAGATTACAGGTTTGACAGGTATACATTCACAGGTGCACACAATTACAGTGAACCAAGGTATGCAGAACAGGTTCTTAATAGCAGCAGGAAAAGACAAATCCAGTAAAGCCAAAATTTGGAAAAGGAGCTGAGTGAAATTGAAATATGTAATTAAAATGTGAAAGTAAATGTTGTAATTAATTTTTTATTGTTTGTGATGCAAAGGCAAGTATCCTAAAGAAAAGAAAAAAATTCCACTGTAGCATGAAATATTGTACATATTATTATGATTTTAAATTGAGTTGGACAAAGAAATGAGGAAGCAGAAGACCGAGAGGTATGACCATTCATTTCGAATTCCTAAAGGAATACAAACAATCTTGTGAGAATTCCTATATAAGATCAATTTGATAAGCTCAAGATGAGAGAGAGAGGGAGCAGATATAGAGAATGCAGAATATAGAAGAATAAAACAGAGAAGATTAAGAGAAGAAGAGCAGATACAGAATAGAGCTGATATCTGGAGTAAATCAACAAACATTCAGCTTAATAGCTGTCAGTTGTAGCTGAAAAAGGTTGAAGCCTCCTGTAGGTTGGTGCCTACAGAAAATTGAAGGGAGTTGGTGCTTCCTTGCAAGTTGTAGCTTGCAGAATTGAGGTTGGAGCCTCCTGTAGGTTGGTGCCTGCAGAAAAACAGTGGTGAGAGGGAGTAGGAGCTTGCCTTTGCATCACAACAATAATAAGATATGGTTTTCTCCCGTTATGGGTTTCCACTTATATCTGGTGTCTCTGTGCATGATAGTTATGTATTGAATCTGATATGTATCATCTGCTTAATACCTGCAACTCTCATATTAAGTCTACTTCTATATTAAACTAATACTTGCTACTTGCATTCTAAGATTACTTGCACATTAAATTGGATATGAAATGAAGGTGTAAATAGCTTAATGAAAAGTTTTAAAAGATCAGGAATGCATTATACTGATTCACCCCCCCCCCCCCTCTCAGTTTAATTAAAGGTTCAACAATTGGTATCGGAGCCAAGTTCCTTGTATATCAGTCTAACAACTGAAAGGAGATCCTAGGCTCTCAAGATGGCAAGTCAAGAAGGAAGCTCAACCAATAAAGCCCCTTTCTTTATAGGTGCAAATTATGCCTTTTGGAAAATAAGAATGAAAGCTTATATAATTTCTTTAGGATTAGAAGCTTGGGATGCTGTGGAAATTGGATATGTCACAAAGTCAACTGATACAGAGAAAGAAGCTAAAGAAAGCTTTGTAGCTAATGCAAAAGCAATGAATGCAATCTTAAGTGGACTATGTGAAGCTGAGTTTATCAAAATAATGTACAGTAAGACTGCCAAAGATATGTGGGACACTCTAGAGAATATCCATGAGGGAAATAAAAAGGTTAAGATTGCCAAACTTCAAGTATATAGAGCCCAATTTGAAAATTTAAAAATGAATGATGATGAAGATGTTGGCAGCTTCTTCTTAAAAGTTGCAGAAATTGTTAACAGTATGAAAGCTCTTGGAGAAACAATACCAGAAGGTATAATTGTACAAAAGATTCTAAGATCTCTTCCATCCAGATTCAATCCCAAGGTGTCTGCAATAGAAGAAACAGCTGATTGGGAGACCTTGACCATGAACCGGCTACTAGGAAATCTTACAGCATATGAAATGAGGCTCCCATAGAAGAAGTCAAGTACAAGGGAGGCAGCATTCAAAATAGAAAAGAAGAAAGAAGAAAAGGAAGACATATGCTCCTGCTCTGATGAAGAAGAGGCTAAATTTGTCAAGAAATTGGATAGAGGATCAGGTAGATACAAAGGTAAACTTCCTTTTAAATGCTTTAACTATGGAAGAGTTGGACATTATGCTGCTAGATGTCCTCACAAGAAAGTAAGAAATCAAGCTCAAGAATCAGAGAAAGACACATCAAAGAATTGGCAGAAAGGAAAGAAATTCAGCAGAAAATCCTTTTATGCTCACCAAGACAGCAGTGCATCTGAAGACTCAGATGAACCCTCAAGTGAAGAAGGAACCTCAGAATTTATATTGATGGCCATAGAAGATCTTGAGGGACTCCTACTAGAAGAAGAAGAAGAAGAAGGGGAAGTAGACCTTGAGGGGGAGCTAAGAAGTGCTCTGGAGGAGATTGACAGACTCAAACTAAAATGCAGAAAACAAAAAGAGATTCTCCTAAAATGTGTGAAAGAAGAAAAAAATTCAGAAGTCCTCATGCAGCTGAAGGTAAAGCTTGAAGAAGCCAAGAAGATAGAAGATATGCTACTTCAGCAAATCAAAGATAAAACTCGAGAACAAGAGAAGCTGGAAGAAGAAATTCTGTGTCTGAGAAGGAAATTAGAAAGTGCTCAACAGAAAGTTTCTGTATACCCTTCTCAAATGACAAGTTCTGGTAAGTTGAATGAAATCTTGGATGCTCAAAGATCTCCTCTAATAAAAACTGGGATAGGCTATGAAGGAGAATCAAGTAAAGGCAAAGAAAAGGAAAACAAAAATATATTTTTTGTGAAAGCAAAGAAGGCTGATGAAGTAGCTCAAATAATTCCTACAAAGGAAGAAACATGTAATGAGAAAGACAGAGACCAGGAGAAACCTTTAATAACAAATATTGTAACAAATACTAAGACAACAGAGAAAGGATCATATATTCCTGATTATATCAAATTTGGAAGCCATCAAAGGAGATTCTTGCCTCCTATGAATAATGTCACCTGTTATGTCTGCCACAAGCCGGGACACATTGCTACATATTTTCATGCAAGGAGGAATGATTCAAACTAGCAAAAGCTGCAAGCATGGAAGAAACAACCTTACATCAGGTATGCAAGCAATTTCTATGGTTATTGTTTTTATTGTAAGGATTTTGGCCATAGAATTATTGAATGTAGAAAGTATGGACAAAGACTGATGTTCAATACCTCAAGGAGGTTTATGAGTCAAAGCAATTTTGTTCATGCTCACAATTCTGCAAAAACTATAATCATATGTTGTATATGCAATCAAGTTGAACATATATCTTCTAAGTGTTCTCTAAAATGATATAATTCATCACCTCAAAAAAGATACCAAACAAAAGGGAGCCTCCAGTGGATAAAGAAGGTGAATAAATGTGACTTGGCTTTAACTGCTCAAGATTTGAAGAGTCAATGTTATTTGGATAGTGGCTGCTCTAAACACATGACAGGAGACAAAAAAAAGTTTTTAACTCTTGATGAAAAGAAATCGGGCAATGTCACTTTTGGAAATGACAAATCAGGAAAGATCAAGGGAAAAGGATCAGTCAGCATAGACAATGGCAGAGGAAAGGCCCAAGATGTATTATATGTAGATGGGCTGAAAGCAAATTTACTGAGTGTCAGTCAGATGTGTGATAAAGGCTGTGAAGTTCTCTTTAGAGCACAAGATTGTGTGGTCAGAGCAAGCACAACAGGTAAAACTCTACTCAAAGGTGTTTGAACAGAGAGTAATGTGTACATAGTGAGAGAGGAGGATGAAGCCTGCCATCTTAGCAAACTCGAGGAGTCATGGTTATGGCATAAGAGATTGGGACATCTCAGCTTTGACCATATCATTAGACTGAGCAAGAAGAAAGCTGTCAGAGATATGCCAGAAATAAAAAGGCCCTCAAACACAATATGCAAATCTTGTCAGTTGGGGAAACAAACTTGCACATCCTTTAAATCTAAAGAAGAGTTATCAACAAGAAGACCACTGCAACTTGTGCACATGGATCTGTGTGGACCTGCAAGAACTAAAACACCAAGTGGAGAGTCCTACTTTATGCTGATAATAGATGATTTCTCCATAATGACATGGGTTGCTTTTCTCAAGAATAAATTGGAAGCTCTGGACAAATTCAAAACATTTAAAGCATTAGCAGAAAATTAGACAGGATGCAAGCTGAAATGCATCAGATCAGACAGAGGAGGTGAATTCACTGATTATGACTTTGCAGACCTATGCAATGAAAATGGCATAAAACAACAATTTACTATTGCAGGGACACTTTAGCAGAATGGAGTAGCAGAGAGACAAAACAGATCTGTTCAACAAATTTCCAGAGCCATGATGCAAGAGAATAATATTGCTCAAACCTTCTGGGCAGAAGCAGTGCACACAGCAATACATATCCTTAATAAAGCTCACTTAAGGCCAAGCAGTGACAAGACTCCCTATGAACTATGGCATAGAAAGCCAGCCTCAATCAAACATTTCAGAATCTTTGGAAGCAAGTGTTACATAAAGAATAATGATGAAAATCTTGGCAAATTTGATGCAAGAGCAGATGAAGGGATTTTTCTAGGATATGCTTCCAAAAGTAAAGGGTACAGGTGCTACAACAAGACTCTTTGGAAAATAATTGAATGTATTGATGTGAGATTTGATGAAGAACTTCCAAACAATACTAGAGATACAGACTGCTGCAGTACATCAGACAACAATGAAGAAGAAGATCAAAATGATGATGAAACAAGAAAAACATCAGAAGATGCTGGATTGAACTCAAAAACCCCCTCAAGATACACTCAAAAGAACCATCCAGAAGATCAAATCATAGGAGACAAGAATGTAGGAGTGCAAACAAGAAGGCAGCTAACTGAACAGACAGAAGAAGTATACATAGCCATGTTGTCACAAATAGAACCAAAGAAATTTGAAGAAGCCAGCAAGGAAAAGTCTTGGGTAAATGCAATGAATGAAGAATTGGACCAAATTGAGAAAAACAGTACCTGGGAACTAGTTCCTAGACCTACCGAGAAAAATGTCATAGGCTCAAAATGGGTATTCAAAAACAAAATGAATGAGCAAGGACAAGTAATCAGGAATAAAGCTAGGCTGGTCTGCAAAGGATACTCACAAAAAGAAGGACTTGATTATGATGAAACATTTTCCCTTGTAGCCAGAATGGAAGCTATCAGAATGTTCCTGGCATTTTCATGCTACCAAGATTTCAAGGTATATCAAATGGATGTAAAATCTGCTTTTCTTAATGGCGATCTAGAAGAAGAAGTGTACATGGAACAACCAGAAGGTTTCTCATTGACAGATAAAGAAGACTATGTATGCAAATTGAAAAAGGACCTATATGGACTGAAACAGGCTCCTCGTGCTTGGTACTCAAGACTGGATAAATATTTGCAAAAACAGGGTTTTAAAAGAGGTGGAGTAGACAACAATCTATACATAAAAGCCCATGAAAATGAACTCCTAATTGTTGTTGTATATGTTGATGACATTATGTTTGGAAGCAACAGAGATGAGCTAGCAAAAGGATTTACAGAAGAGATGAAATCAGAGTTTGAAATGTCCATGATTGGAGAGCTCAGTTTCTATTTAGGACTTCAAATTCAGCAAAGGAGCATAGGTACATTCATCTCACAAGAAAAATACCTAAAAGAAATGCTGAAAAAATTCAAAATGGAAGATTGCAAACCTGTGTCAACTCCCATGACCACAGGTTGCAAGCTGTGTGCTGATGATGGGTCTGCTGATATAGATCAAAAACTCTACAGATCCATGATTGGAAGTCTATTGTACCTGACTGCATCAAGACCGGACATCATGATAGCAGTAGGACTAGTGGCTAGATATCAAGCAGCACCTAAACAAAATCACCTTCTTGCAGTCAAAAGAATATTCAGATATCTACAAGGAACAACATTGTATGGACTTTGGTATCCTAAAAGCAAAAACTTCACTTTATCAGCATACACAGATGCAGATTGGGCCAGTTGTGTTGATGACAGGAAGAGTACAAGTGGAGGTGCATTCTATCTAGGAGAAAGCCTAGTTGCATGGTTAAGCAAGAAACAAACATCCATCTCACTGTCTACAGCTGAAGCAGAATATATAGCAGCAACAGCATGTTGTACACAAGTCATGTGGATGAAGCAAACTCTTCAAGACATGAAGGTAAGCATTGATGAGCCTATTTCAATCAAATGTGATAATACAAGTGCTATAAGTATATCTAAAAATCTTGTACTTCACTCAAAAAATAAACATATACCAATCAAGTATCATTTCCTCCGAGAACAAGTGGCTCAGAAGATAGTAAAACTAGACTATGTACCAACAAAAGAACAGAGAGCAGATATATTTACTAAACCACTTGCAAGAGAACCATTCGAATACTTGAGAGATAAACTAGGGGTAGTATCTGCAGATGCTACTCTCTGATATAAAGAGAAAGCACAATTTCAGGGGGAGAAAAAAACGAAAATATCATTCCAGGGGGAGAACAGCCAGCAAGGAAAGCATGAATCAGGTCCTTAGGATCAAAGGATTAAAGCAAAAGAACACCAAGCTATTATCCTAGAACTGTATCAATTTACAGTGTATATTCAAATTCAAAGTGTTCTCTCAACAAGTCTTTTACATCACTATGGAGCAGCATGCAGAAGAGGGCCTAAACATAACTCAGAGATAGGAAATGCAAAAAGAAGCCCTTTGCCATTGATGTCAAAGGGGGAGGATGAGCAAACAACAGCAGAAAGAGCAGGCAAACAGAGAAAAAGTATTGCCATCAATGCCAAAGGGGGAGACTGTTGGAAATGTTGCCATTGATGGCAAAGGAGGTAACAGATGCAGAGACAGGAACAGTTGCAAGGAGATGGCAAGGAATAGAGGCAGCAGAGAAGAAGCAGAGGCAGTAGAGAAGAAGCAGAGGCAGCAAAGAAAAAGCAGAGGAAGCAAAGGAAATGAATTGATGTAAAGAGCTATTCAAGGTGCAGAGTAGTGAAGAAGTTTTGCATTACATGAGATTCTGTAATTGGGGGTCTAAATGGGTCTATGATGCTGTAGTGTGCAATTTTGAGGTATGGTGTGTAAATAAACTCTGTGGTGAGGTTTTTGTGTCGAATAAATAAACTATGTGGCGAGGGTTATGTGTGGATAGACCGTTGAACCTGCAGTGGAACACAAATTGACTATGTGGAATGTATGAGCCGTGATTCTGTGTGGGATTGGAATAAATTGATGCCTACTGAAAGTCATTAGTTATGCGTAGCCATACCTGTAGTTACCAGCAAGATAAATTACGGTGGAAGATTGTGATGAAAGGTGTCAACTCTGTGTAATGGCTCAATCTCTGAACTCTGGTAGCCAATGATGTCGTGGTATTGATTATCCCACGAGTTTCGGGGTTAACCGTTTGATAGAACCTCTGTACATTAAATAGGCAGCGGAACCCGGAGCATTGGAGCGGAATCGAATACGAAAATACATTGAAATATAAGCAGGCGGAAGTAAAACGAAAAGGTGGGTTGAATTATATAACGGAATCGGGAGAGGCGGAACCTTGACCGGAGAACAGTGGAAGGGGTGAAAACCATGAGCGGTTTCACGGAGGGCGGATTTCCCATTCCGCACCACCTTTCAACCGTGAGGTGGTTTTACAGATTTCACAGCGATTCCATTAGGATTTGGCAGCGTGTCCCAAGCGGTTTTGATTAAAATGAAATTTCGCGCATTAACGATCGGCGGAAGACGCCCATCGAAATGAATAAGATCTGTTGATCTGGGCAAAGGCTATCCAACGGTGGGCGATCACAGGACTTGCATGAGGTTTAATAAAGGTGCGTGGACGATAATTCATGTATGTTATGTGCATTCGATTGGCGGTTGATGGCATTGTGGGCCCAACGGAAATATACGTAATGAAGTTGGGTTATTAATTTAATATAAGGTTCGACGGAGTATATTAAAATCTTTTTATCATGGTTCACAAGTTCATAAGGGTATGAGATGTACTGTGGGACTCCATTAATTATTGAAGGGCGCCGGAATATGTATATGGATATATTACATATAATAGAATATGTATATGTGATTAAATATGCCGAAGGTCAATTAACATGGTTTTAATAGCCAATGGATTATGTTCCTTATATACAAAAGCCCAAACCATATATATATATATAGATACGGTGCAAAATATATATAAAAAGGCAGGGTGAAATGCTTCGTGGACCTGGAGCCAAAGGACGATACACTCTTATTCACTGTGCTAATGTCATAAGGTTTGGTTTTATTATGGTTCAATAGTCAACTATTATGTTGCGTATGAGGGTTGTAATGCGAAGTTAGCGCATATGTCCATATAAGAGATTGTCGGATTTGTAGCTATAGAGGAGTATGAAATTAATATCTAAATTCTCTGAATTAAGATATTAAAATAGCCCAGCCTTATTTGTTTGAAATTGCCAGCGTGGAATAGGACAAGTGTGAGATTGCCGGATATGGAAATGCTTGGGCATGAAACTTGAATGCAGTTATGGAAAAGGAAAAGGAGAGCATGCAGAGATAAACTGAGATTACAGGTTTGACAGGTATACATTCATAGGTGCACACAATTACAGTGAACCAAGGTATGCAGAACAGGTTCTTAACAGCAGCAGGAAAAGACAAATCCAATAAAGCCAAAATTCGGAAAAGGAGCTGAGTGAAATTGAAATATGTAATTAAAATGTGAAAGTAAATGTTGTAATTAATTTTTTATTGTTTGTGATGCAAAGGCAAGTATCCTAAAGAAAAGACAAAAAATTCCACTGTAGCATGAAATATTGTACATATTATTATGATTTTAAATTGAGTTGGACAAATAAATGAGGAGGCAGAAGACCAAGAGGTATGACCATTCATTTCGAATTCCTAGAGGAATACAAATAGTCTTGTGAGAATTCCTATATAAAATCAATTTGATAAGCTCAAAATGTGAGAGAGAGAGAAAAGGAGAGAGAGCAGATATAGAGAATGCAGAATATCGAAGAATAAAACAGAGAAGATTAAGAGAAGAAGAACAGATACAGAACAGAGCTGATATCTGGAGTAAATGAGCGAACATTCAGCTTAATAGCTGTCAGTTGTAGCTGACAAAGGTTGAAGCCTCCTGTAGGTTGGTGCCTACAGAAAATTGAAGGGAGTTGGTGCTTCCTTGCAAGTTGTAGCTTGCAGAATTGAGGTTGGAGCCTCCTGTAGGTTGGTGCATACAGAAAAATAGTGGTGATAGGGAGTAGGAGCTTGCCTTTGCATCACAACAATAATAAGATGTGGTTTTCTCCCGTTATGGGTTTCCACTTATATCTGGTGTCTCTGTGCATGATAGTTATGTATTGAATCTGATATGTATCATCTGCTTAATACCTGCAACTCTCATATTAAGTCTACTTCTATATTAAACTAACACTTTCTACTTGCATTCTAATAATACTTGCACATTAAATTGGATATGAAATGAAGGTGTAAATAGTTTAATGAAAAGTTTTAAAAGATCAGGAATGCATTAAACTGATTCACCGCCCCCCTCTCAGTTTAATTAAAGGTTCAACACTATGCTCCTCCCCCGCCTTCTGAAGCAGTTTTTCCAAAAAACGCAGGATTTTATAATTTTTGTGTGTATTTTGCAGGGATTAATGGTTTTTCCATATGTTCGAAAGAAATGCCGAAGGCCGGGAAAGACGTTTCCCGTACCTTTGATTTATCAATGGAGACCATTCGCAAGGGTCGGATTCAACGTTTTATCAATGCTTCATGGGAATTGATGCCTTTAAAGCCCATCATGGCCATGCACATCGATAAGACACTATGTTATTAAATCCGATTAAAAGAGTATTAGTGTTAAAAAACAGAGCGCAACAGAATAGAAGATTGAAGACAGATTTGGGGAATTACGGCTAAGAATGATTATCAAAATCCTAATTCCCTGAATTAAAACACAATTAAAGGAACATCATAAGTGTTTAATAGACAGAAAGGCCTCCACCGCCGCATTTGAGGCGAATTGATTCCTCCCAGCTACCATAAGTGCCACTTGTGCCTCAAACCGTTGAAACAGAGGCCGAAGTTATTGATCCAACGAAGATATTTTCCTCAGCGCAGCCAAAGATTTAATTCTGCCAGAGAATTCAATGCAAAAAATATTTGCAGAGTTACTCCAACATAACGCAGAGCCTCAAAGTCAACAAAATCTTCCACCGAGCTTAATCTTAAATGAAAAACAGTTAATACAGATAGACCACCTGTAAACATCGCCATCGAGCCCCTCAAAGGCTGAGAAGTCTTGAATCTGTATTAATTGTCCTGAGAGATCTTTTATCAGATCTCACCTCCTCATTCTTCTATAAATACCTTTGTAGAAGATGAGAAACTGTTGGTTGCAGAACTTTGAAATACATTTGAGCTTAAACTTCTGATTGTAAATAGTGTTCACTAGCCCTTGGAGCTTTGCTTGTGATAGATTAGTTAGACTGAATAGTGAAGATGATTGTTGAACTGAAACATTGGACTTGAAGACTGTAACTGGTTTGACATCAATAAAAAGTTGTTTCTTGGGATCCTGGTCTATATCATTGGTGAAGTGCCCCTTTCTTTGCTATTGTTTTCTTTCTATACATGTCATATTGTTCACTATTCTCTGATAAAGAACAACATTTATAGAGTTAGGACCTATTGTATATCAGTAACCTTCTCCGACTGAAAAGCTTTATCTCATTGTTTTCCTCCTATTTGTTTATTTAAGAATGATTTAATACCGTTTAAGCAGTTAGGAATGCTGGAGTTCCCTCGTCCTACTGTTTGCTTTAAGCATTGTTCTTGAAAGTTATTTTCCTTATTTTCTTATTAAAGTTAGACTAGTTAAGCCATGGTTTGCCCTGTTTCTAGATTCTATTCTCCAAAAGCAGATTCTGAAAGTTTCCCTTGGTGTTGACTGAAATAAGACTAGGTTTAAAAGTACTTTATCTAATCTTAAGTTACAGTTTGTCTTCCCTTATATGTTTTCACACTTTCTGAAGGTAATTATGTGGATTACTGGATTGTTTGTCAATTAAGCTGCTTTAATACAACTTGCCCAAGAGGTCAATGGTTAGCCCTGTCCTTGGTTGGTTTTAAACAGTTACTTAAAAGGCTTTTCTTGTTTGAAATGACTATAAATCCTTTGTGAAATTATTATCAGTTTCCACCCCTCCAACACTTTACTGTTTCCATTCCATCATTTTAATCTCAATAATCTTGTGATATAGATGACTTGCCCCTTGGATCACTCTTGATGTTGTTGCTCAATTAAAGCCCTGTTATGACTCCATAGCCCAATGGAATAAAAACCAGCTTTATATCTATCTTTTTAGCCATAGTTGTTCTATCCACTTGCAACTTCTCACCTTTCAAACTTTTTTCACTTAGAACTTTCTCCTCAAAATAATAATCATGCTCAATCATAAAAACAAACAAAACCCTTGGCCTTCATAACTAGCCTAATATCATTACCCCAAAACTTCAAAGACAAATCCATCTTTGCACTTATTGGAGAGATCCCTCTCCGGATTCAAGAGGGCTAGATCCTAGAATCCAAAAGTTGGTTGAAATGATGTTTCTCCCTGAGATCGGACTTTGCCAATCTTGCTGATTACAGGGAGCTAACATTTCTAGTGACTCCGCTGGGGAATTAGTTGAATTTTCACCTTAGGTTCCCTTTAAACACTTTATAAAATTTATGAGTAAAAAGAAGCCTTTTTCAAGCACTACCAAAGAATGGTAATCACGATGAAACTTGTTTGAATTAGTGAGAAACTAGGTAAAACCTAGGATTCTCTTAAGACTTTATCTAACCTTGAAATATCAGTTGGCTTAGCCATAAGTGTGGATTATCTTTGTCTCATAACCATAGCAAAGTTTTGAAACAGAGTTAGGACATTCTTAGAAACCACACAACTGAAAAATAACTTAACAAACCTAAAAATATTTAAGATTGGTATCCAATAAACATGGTGGTGGACCATAAAACCTTTTACCTCTATAAAGAGCTAAAAACTTCCACTTGGCGACTCCACAATCCTTAACAGACCTTAACACTCCACTGGGAATAACCCTTATCATCATAGTATCATTCAAACTCAGTTAGAGGACTGTAGGATTGAATTTTGTGAAAACAGACTAGTTAACCTCTTAAATATTGTCATATCTGGTTGCACTTTTCCTGTTCATTTGGGTCTGAAAACCACAGCATAGTGGCTCGTAGAAAGATTCACACTAGAGCCCATCCTGACCCTAACCCACCTGACATAGTTGATAACCCATAAAGTATCCTTAGGAAGTCTCCTAGGAATAAATTTTCAACTGTTTTCAGATCACCCTTGAGAGCTAATTCAGTCCCTGGAAATCTTTCAGCTCTACAACAATCACAAATTGACTTAGTAAATCCCTTTAGAGCTAGGTATCTTGGTGATTTAGATCAGTTAGTTTCTGAGTCTTCACTTTCATCTCCTGAAACAACTGAACCTCTTGGTAGCAAAGAAACAACACCTCCTGATTTACATTTCCTTCACAACCAAGGTGTCTCTCATCCAAGATCAGCTCGGAAATCCATTCCTGGTCTATCCACTGTCCAAACCACTTCACTTCAGCCCACTTTCCATTTTTTTAATCCACCTCTTGTAAATCCACCTACACCACATATCATGGCAGCATGGTATGCTCCCTTAGTCCTTCCTGCACCATTATTCAATCTCCCACAGGATTATCAGTCCAAAATTCCATTATATGATGCTAGTAATGTTACAACTGCGTCACAACATGTGGATAAGATGAATGACTACTTTGACAGAAATGAAATTGATGATGATTCTGTCAAGCTTAGATTATTTGCTCAGAGCTTTGGGGGAGAAGTAAGAAAATGGTTCAAAGGTTTAGCCCCCCATAGTATTAATGATCTCCAAGCCTTCCATCAAACATTCTTAAACAAATGGGAAGTAAAGAAAAACCCTCTCCAAGTCCTTTCTGAATACAAGAACCTCCATAGAAACACTAGGGAAAGTGTGCAAGCTTATTGCACTAGATTCAATAGTGTGTATAATGCACTTTCCCCAGAACTAAAACCTCAACAAGGCTCATCTTTAAACAAGTTTCCTGAAGGGTTTGACTCTGACATGACCTATCAGCTGAGAGAGAGAGATATTTTTCAACTCTTGAAGATATGCAAAATGGTGCTCTTTCTGTGGAATTCAACTTAATGGAGAAGAGAGCAAGAATGAAAACTGAGAAGAGAGTATATTTTAGAGAGGAATCCACGCCCTCTACTTCCAACTCAAATATGGAGAAAATGATGGAAGAAATGATGAAATAAATGAGCATAATTAAGAGAACACAGGCAAGCCAAAACCAAAATGCTCCTCAGAATAGAAATCAAAACCAGAGTCAGAATTTTAGAAGGAACCAACTTCCAAACAAACCTCGGGAAGATGATCAACAGATCACTCCTCCCTTTCATCAAAATTATGTGAGTGAGGTTGAGGAAATAGATGAAATGACATAGGAGGATGATATCAACATGCTGGGGGTAGATAATGATGACTTTGAGATTCATTATGATAAAAAACAAGGTCTATACACACCTTATGATGACATAAGAGATGATGATGAAAATTATTATGAAAAAATGGAAAATGTCATCATAAAATCTCAAAAATAATATGACCTTAGAAGTAAAACCAGTCAACAAACCCCCAACAACAAAACCTCTGAAAATTCTTCACAAAACAGCACTACGACCAAGCCTAAAGTTGTCAAACAAAAGGATAAAATAGTGGCTGTAAATTCTGGTAATGATAAAGAGAAAGACACTCGAATCAATGAAAAAAATAGTGCAAACATTAGTAGTACTAACACTTCAGCTAGTACTCCTGTGAAAATTTTTTTGTCAAGTGTAAATAAAACAAATCAGCAAGTTGATGTTGTTGATAGAGTGGCAGCTAATAAGGCTGAAACCAGCACTTTAAAGAGCCAGATCCCTTTCAGCCTGGAGCAGGAAATTTCAAAAATCAAAATCTCTGTTCCCCTCACCGAGTTAGCTGCCCAACATGTATATAGGACCCAAATTTTGAAGGCTTTAAGAATAGAAGAAAATGAGGATACAGTCAATCTTAATTATGACCAACCAGAGCTTATTTTCGGTCCAAAGATTGAAGGTAGATACCAAGAGGGAGCTATTCCTCCCTTTTATGTAAGTTTAAATGTTCATGACAAGATTTTGCACAATGCTATGCATGATTCTGGGGCTTTTCATAATTTAATGCCTAGAGCTGTGATGGAGAGCCTTGGTCTAGAAATTACCAGACCTTATAAAGACCTTTACTCCTTTGACTCAAGTAGGGTAAAATGTTTGGGATTAATCAAAGACCTCTGTGTTAACTTAGCCCAAATTCCAGCCAAATGTTTAGTCATGGATATTGTTGTGGCTGATGTGCCCCCAAAGTATGGAATGTTATTATCTAGATCTTGGGGGGCTAAGTTACAAGGGACTATGCAAATGGACATGAACTATGCAACTATCCCTATTTTCAATCAGAATAGAAGACTATACAGGGAGTCCCATATGAAATTCATAGTTACAAGTCAAGACAGACCACAAAACTCTCTCCTGTATTCTGTCAATACAGGCCTTGATTCTTTTATTATGTTTAATGATGAAACACATGGTGAGCAAGTCACTTTAACAGGATTAATGGCCAACAGAGAGGAAGAGAAACACAACACAAAAATGTTAAAACAGTTTGCTGCATTGAAAGACGTTAGCAAACTAAACAAAAGTCTTGAACTACAGGTCATGCGTCCTTTGCTTTTAAACCTGGACACTAAAGAAAATGACCCTCAAATGAACGCAAATCTTGGGGAATCAAAACAAATACAACTAAGTGCTGAGTTTCCACAACAACCTTTGAGCATGTTATTTGAAGAGGACAGTAACTAGGATGAAACTAAAAATAGTCCTCTGTGGAGTATGTATTTTGATGGATCCTGCAGTAAGAACAATGCTGGTGCAGGTGTTTGGATTACTAACACTAAAATAACCACATAGAAAGCATTTCCTGTAAACTAAACTTTCAGTGTTCCAATAACATAGCAGAATATGAATCCCTTCTCCTAGGCTTACGTTTCTTGAAAAAGATAAGAGCCAAAAGAATTAAAGTTCACGGGGATTCATAATTAGTCATTAGGCAAGTCAATGGGGAGTATAACGCAAATCATCCCAGACTTAGAGCCTAGCGAAACAATTTCACGGACCTTTTGAAAACATTCGAGGAGTCCAAACTTTTTTTTGTCCCGAGAAAAAGAAATATTGCGGCCCACAATTTAGCCTTTGCAGCTAGAACATGCTTAATGTCATATAACACCAAAGACTGAACAACTCAAATAAAATTTAGACCAGCTGTGCCTGATAATGAGAAGTATTGGCAAGTGTTTGACAATGACAAAAAAATAGAAGACTTCATGAAATTCAGAAATGAATTCGAACTAAACAGTTCGGACGCAGACTATGAAACAGACTGCAAAGAAGAAAATTTTCTTGATGAAGAAGAACCGTCTCCTGAACTTGCTAATATAAACTTGTTATCAAGAAAACTTTAAAAAAAAAAGGAAAGGACTACAGAGTTAGAAACAGAGGAGTTAGAGACTCTGCACTCTAAAGATGAAAGTTTGCCTAAGGGTCTGGCCCCTTTAGAAGAGTTGTTTGATTTTAACGATGTGGTGAATAAACCGAAACTGGAATCTGTAGAGACTGAAGTGGAAGAGTGCAATATTGGTAGCGAACTTAAGCCAAAAATGAATAAACTATCCAAGACTTTACTAGCTCATATTAAACTTAAATACATTGAGTTGTTTAAAGAGTTTTCTGATGCTTTCGCGTGGAGTTACAAAGATCTTAAGTCCTATGAAACTGATATAATACAGCACAAAATTCCCCTCAAAGGAAACCAAAATCCATTTAAATAGAAACTGCACAGAATAAACCCTGTCCAGTTGCCTTTGGTTCATAAGGAGATCATGAAAATGTATGATGTTGGTATTATTGTCCCTATTAGATACTCTGAGTGGGTGTCTAATCTAGTGTCTGTTAGGAAGAAAACTAGAGAAATCAGGCTTTGTATAGACTTTAGAGACTTAAACAAAGATTCATTGAAATACAACTACCCTTTACCTAAGATGGATCATATTTTACAAAGGGTGGTAGGGTCTAGAAGAATTTCTTTGCTTGATGGCTATTCAGGGTACAATCAGATTTTAGTTCACCCTGCTGATCAATTAAAGCCAGCCTTTACTACACCATGGGGCACCTTCATGTATGTGAAAATGCCTTTTGGTCTAATGAATGCTGGAGAAACTTTTCAAAGAGACATGGACATAGCATTCTCCGAAGAATTGGGCTACTTCATCATTATATACCTTGATGATGTCACTGTGTTTTCAAAAACAGATGAAGAGCACTTAGAACATTTAAGAAAGGTTTTCGAGAAATGCAAAAATTTTGGAATATCCTTAAACCCTAAGAAGACACTATTTGGTCTCCAAGAAGGTAAAATTCTTGGACACATTATCTCTTAAGAGGGTATAAAGATAGATCCAAAGAGGATTGAGGCCATATTGCAAATCTCTCATCCTCGAAACATCAAATAATTGCAATCTTTCATTGGAAAGATTAACTTTTTGAGAAGGTTCATCCCCAACTTGGCTGAGCTCCTTAGGAATATCACAAACATGTTAAAGAAGGAGCAAGGGGTAAAATGGACCTTGTAAGCAAAGAAGTCCTTTGAGCGAGTGAAACTAAGCATTAACCAAAACACGGCTCTTATAAAGTCTGACGCACAAAGATTTTTATGTTTTTTCATTTGCCTTGAACATGCTACATAATTTGTTGTCCTTTTGCGAGAAAAATCCCATGAAGCAAAAGCATTTTATTCCATTCTTTAGTAAGGCATTTAGGATACTTGCTAAATGTAACATTGTGAAGCTGACAAATGCTTTGGTTAAAGCTTTGAAAGACTTCAGAGTGTACATTCTTCACTCGCACATCATTGCCTTTGTCCCAAACTCGGTTGTTAAAGACATTCTAACACAGGACCCAGATGGTAAGAGAGGTAAGTGGATTGTTGTTATCCTTGAATATGATTTAGAGATAAAACCCACTAAACTCATCAAAGGCCAAGGTCTAGCTAGATTAATGGCTGAATCAAATTTTGAAGTTCTTGATATTAATATGATTAATGCTTTGGATATAACCAAGAAGAATTTTCAACTCCTATAGTTGAAGATCATTTTATGAATTCTCCTTGGTATGCTGATATTATTTATGTTTTGATTAAATTGAATGTACCTCCTGGTTTGAAAAAAAACAAAGGCAAGGTTCCTAAAGTTAAAAGCTGTAAACTATTGCATTATAGATAGATGTATTTATTGGAAAAATGAAAGTGGTGTATTGCTTAAATGTTTGCCCAAGTTTGATGCAGAGAAGGTTAAATACCAGCTCCATGAAGGAGAGTGTGGAGGTCATTTGTACTGGAAGACAACAGCCAACAAAATTTTGAGGGCTGGTTTCTATTGGCCTACTCTTTTCCATGATGTGCATAAGATGATCATATCCTGCCATAAATGTCAACTTTTTGAAGGCAAAAGAAAACTGCTACCCCTATCTCTGCATCTAATCACTGTTGAAGCCCCTTTTCAATAGTGGGACTTGACTTTATAGGAGAAATCCATCCACCATATTCTTCCCAGCATAGATGGATTCTCACTGCCACAGACTATTTCACTAAGTGGATAGAAGCCATTCCTTGTAGGCAGGCCAATGATTCAGTTATCCTAAAGTTTATGGAGATTAACATTCTCTCCAGATTTGGTTGTCCTACCAAGATCATCACTGATAATGCAGTAGAATTTGGATCAAAGAAGATGGTTGAGTTCTGTCACAGATATCAGATAACATTGGGGCATTCCACGGCCTATTACCCTCAAGGTAATGGACTGGAAGAATCCTCAAAAAAAATCTTAGTGAACATAATCAAGAAACAGTTGGAGGACAACAAAAAGTCCTGGCACACAAAGCTAGTTCATGCACTGTGGGCTGACCGATTGACTTTGAAGAAATCTATTGGTATGTCACCTTTTCAGCTGGTGTATGGTACTGATGCAATTTTTCCAAACAACCTTGGTGTACCAGTGTTGAAGTTCATTCAAGAGTTTCAAACTGAAGAAAATGATATGATCAGAAGAATAAATCAAACCATCCATCTTCAGCAAACCAGAGAGGAAGTTTATAACAAAGCATTGCAGAAACATATCGGCATTAAAAATATTTTTAACAGAAGAACAAAGGCCACCAATTTCAAAATTGGGGACAAAGTTTTAAAGTGGGACTCAAGGAGGGAAGAGAAGGGCAAGCATGGGAAATTTGACAACTTATGGCTTGGCCCTTACTCTATTCATTCAGCTACTGGTAACAATGCATTTTTCTTGCAGGAATTGAATGGAACAGAATTGTTTGGAGGTCCGGTCAATGGCAGGATGCTCAAATATTACTTCTCTTAATCTATGCTATGTTTCGAAAGCCTTTTTAATCTTTTTTCTCATTATAAATATCTCATCCACCATTGCATTCAAATTTAGAAAAATAAAAATACAAAAACAAAGAAAATAAAGAAAAGAGGGCGGATTATGAAAACAAGAAAGGTATAGCCCCATACCAAAAAAGAGAAATACAAATCTGAAAGTGTGCAAGCTTTAATGCCACTCCTGAAATCCACACTTCTAGTTAGTCAAACAGCCTAATCTTGAATAATTAGTTTTAAATTTTCTGCTGATAGGGTAGTGAATTTGATTTTCCAAACTGTTTAATCTTGGCTTATCAGTAGATAGATTAGGACAGAAATTAAAGGTTCAAACATGTTCAAAATCTGAACCTAAGTTTCCAAAGAGAGATGACTCAAATCTGTTTTATTTTCTGAGTCAAGAGATGTAAAAATATGGTTCTAATTAACTCAAAATCTGAACCAGAGAAAAAAGAAGGAACAGCTCAAACAAAGGTCAGAAAAGAGTTGTTAACAAGATGAAGGAAGTGCTCTAAATTTTCAGATCTTAAGCCTTCCATTTTGTTTTAAATTTTCTGCAAAATAAATTTCTATGTGCAGCCTGTTTTTATGCCATAGACCAGCATCAAGTCACACTGTTCAATCCTGACTTGAATTCTTTTAAATTTCTGTCGTAGAATTTAGACAATAAAATTTATTAGACTATTTAAACCTAACAGATTGATAGAATAGGTAGAGAATCATATGGGCTCAATTGTTTAATCTGAGCCCATGGAGAAATAAGGAGTAGAAATAGATTAGATTTCCTGCTTTCAAAAGAATAAAATGTTGTGAAAATATTTTTCCAATCCAAGTGCACTCTGATGAAGAAAAAATGTTAGATCAGTAGGATTGGGTAGGTAGAAAACTTGTTGATGAAAGATCCATTGTTATAGTTGCTAATATGTTTTCAGAGTAAGATCATCCCAGCAAAGGAAGGGAAGCCCAATGGATAGGGCACAGGTCAACCTCCCAGAGAACATAATGGATGTGGCACAGGTCAGCCTCCCAAAGAATGAAAGTCTGAAGTTCTTGATGCCTTCAAGAAGGCACCATCCCCAAGTGGAGCCATTGTTAGCCACCTATAAAATTTGTTATAGCAAATGGTGGCTAAGAATTTTTGAGCCTTCAAGGAACAAATTTTATTGTTAAAATTTTTGGCTCTTGAAGACTCTTGAAGGCCTCAATACCCCTGTCCAAAATCTTCTTTACTTTTTTCGTTTTATACTCAGAAATTCTGCTGATTTCATAAGAAGAGACTGCTGAAAAACCATCATTTCCCCCCTTCTCCCACTCAAAACTAACCTTCATTTACTCCCCTTTTTCTCCATAAATCTCCTTTTTTTCATGATTCCTCTTCTTCCCTTCATGAAAATCATTTTTACAAGGTTAAAAACTCACTTTTTAGCCTTGCCAAAACCCCCAAATCCATTGAGAACTCTGAAAAAAATTCATAAGAACAAGTTTTTCTTTACTACTATGGACTTAAGCCCCCTTGGGCTAAGTCCTAACCACTTCCCCCACCATACGCTTTGAGGCTAGAACCAAGCGCTAACCCTTTTTCGGCGCTTATCGCATCGCAAACGTCCAAGTGTCCATGTCTTTGTGCGATTACAAAAACTCCGATGCGATTAGCCTTTGTATTTAAAACCCCCGATCTTATTACCGTTCCATATAACCATAAATCCCGCATCTGGCGCTTAAATCATTGTATAAACCATCTCCGATCAATTTTTTTATTTTGTAAAGTCATAAAACCCATTTTCCCAAAGTTTTAATCTAATGTGCTAAAGTCACGTGTTAAATATAAAAATGGTTAGATTGAAAACACCCGATCGTGCAATCGCATCGGAGAAATCCAAATGGGTTGATTGAAAGACCGGGCTCGATGGTTTCGATTGCGATTGGCCCCCATATGTATGGCCCTAGGTCTGTTTGTGTGCTATACGTCCGAAGGCCCCGCAGTCGGGCGCCAGATCATTCTATATATATATACCCCGCCCCCAAAGCATAAAACCTTTGTTTCATTTAAAATTTTGGGTTTTTTTATATATCATAAGGGTTTCTCCGGCGGTGCGTAAGTTGAAAAATCCCAACCGTTGATCTCATCCTTAGATCAATGGTCCGCGCTAAATCGCATTGCAAGTTTCATTCAGTGCATTTTGTTTGCTACCCCGGATTGTTGATCCCCGATTGATTGTCCGCCATTGATCTCCTCTCCGCCTTCCGTGATCCAACGGTCCTCATTCCCTCCGATCACAAGTCTTACCTCCGCTTCAAACCCCTCTGATTCACTCTTCGCCGTCGATCTGATCTGTAGATCGACGGCCAGCACTTAAACCCATCAGATTTTTTCATCATTGCGTTATATTTCTTCTCCCGATCAGCCTTCCCCCCCGATTCTTTTTCCACCATTGATCTAATCTTTAGATCGACGGTCTGCACTGACTCGCATTGCAAATTTCAATCGGTGCACTTTCCTGCTGCCCCCGATTGCGATCCTCTGATTGGATCTGGACCGTCCACGTGTCCAGATCGGACGGTCCAAAATCGCTCTGCCTTATTCTTCTCCCCGCTCTCCTTTTTTCCTTTTCTACGCAGATCTCCACCGTTGGATGCTTTCATCCAACGACTACGCTCTTCCCCCGCCTTCTGAAGCAGTTTTTCCAAAAACCACAGGATTTTATAACTTTTGTGTGTATTTTCAGGGATTAATGGTTTTTCCATTTGTTCGAAATAAATGCAGAAGGCCGGGAAAGACGTTTCCCGTGCCTTTGATTTATCAATGGAGACCATTCGCAAGGTTCAGATTCAACATTTTATCAATGCTTCATGGGCATTGATGCCTTTAAAGCCCAGCGTGGCCCTGCACATCGATAAGACACTGTGTTATTAAATCTGATTAAAAGAGTATCAGCGTTAAAAAACAAAGCGCAGCAGAACAGAAGATTGAAGACACATTTGGGGAATTACGGCTAAGAATGATTATCAAAAGCCTAATTCCCTTAATTAAAACACAATTAAAGGAACATCATAAGTGTTTAAATAGACAGAAAGGCCTCCACCACTGCATTTGAGGCGAATTGATTCCTCCCAGCTACCATAAGTGCCACATATGCCTCAAACCGTTCAAACAGAGGCCAAATTTATTGATCCAATGAAGATATTTTCCTCAGCGTAGCCAAAGATTTAATTCTGCCAGAGAATTCAATGCAAAAAATATCTGCAGAGTTACTCCAACATAACGCAGAGCCTGAAAGTCAACAAAAGCTCCCACCGAGCTTAATCTTAAATGAAAAATAGTTAATACAGACAGACCACCTATAAACTTCTCCATCGAGCCCCTCAAAGGCCGAGAAGTCTTGAATCTGTATTAATTGTCCTGAGAGATCTTTTATCATATCTCACCTCCTCATTCTTCTATAAATACCTCTGTAGAAGATGAGAAACTATTGGTTGCAGAACTTTGAAATACATTTGAACTTAAACTTCTGATTGTAAATAGTGTTCACTAGCCCTTGGAGCTCTTCTTGTGATAGATTAGTTAGGCTTAATAGTGAAGATGATTGCTGAACTGAAACATTGGACTTGAAGACTGTAACTGGTTTGAAATCAATAACAAGTTGTTTCTTGGGATCCTGGTCTATATCATTGGTGAAGTGCCCCTTTCATTGTTATTGTTTTCTTTCTATGTATGTCATATTGTTCACTATTCTCTGATAAAGAACAACATTTATAGAGTTAGGACCTACTGTATATCAGTAACCTTCTCTGACTGAAAAGATTTATCTCAATGTTTTCCTGCTATTTGTTTATTTAAGAATGATTTAATACAGTTTAAGCAGTTAGGAATGCTGGAGTTCCCTCGTCCTACTGTTTTCTTTAAGTGTTGTTCTTGAAAGTTATTTTCCTTATTTGCTTATTAAAGTTAGACTAGTTAAGCCATGGTTTGCCCTATTTCTAGCTTCTATTCTCCAAAAGCAGATTCTGAAAGTTTCCTTTGGTGTTGACTGAAAGCAGACTAGGTTTAAAAGTACTTTATCTCATCTTAAGTTACACTTTGTCTTCTCTTATATGTTTTCACACTTTCTGAACGTAATTATGTGGATTACTGGATTGTTTGTCAATTAATCTACTTTAATACAACTTGCCCAAGAGGACAGTGGTTAGCCCTGTCCTTGGTTGGTTTTAAACAGTTACTTAAAAGGATTTTCTTGTTTGGACTGACTATAAATCCTTTGTGAAATTATTATCAGTTTCCACCCCTCCAACACTTTACTATCTCCATTCCATCATTTTAATCTCAATAATCTTGTGAAATAGATGACTTTCCCCTTGGATCACTCTTGATGTTGTTGCTCAATTAAAGCCCTGTTATGAATCCATAGCCCAATGGACTAAAAACCAGCGTTATATCTATCTTTTTAGCCATAGCTATTCTATCCACTTGCAACTTCTCACCTTTGAAACTTTTTGCACTTAGAACTTTCTCCTCAAAATAATAATCATGCTCAATCATCCAAAAACATACAAAACCCTTGGCCTTCATAACTAGCCTAATATCATTACCCCAAAACTTCAAAGAAAAATCCATATTTTCACTTATTAGAGAGATCCCTCTCTGGTTTCAGGAGGGCTAGATCGTAGAATCCCAAATTTGGTTGAAACGATGTTTCTCCCTTAGATCAGACTTTGCCAATCTTGCTGATTACGGGGAGCTAACATTTCTAGCGACTCCGCTGGGGAATCAGTTGAATTTTCACCTTAGGTTCCCTTTAAACACTTTATAAAACTTGTGAGTAAAAAGCAGCCTTTTTCAAGCACTACCAAAGAATGGTAATCACGATGAAGCTTGTTTGAATCAGTGACAAAATAGGTAAAACCTAGGATTCTCTTAAGACTTTATCTAACCTTGAAAGATCAGCTGGCTTAGCCATAAGTGTGGACTGTATTTGTCTCATAACCATAGCAAAGTTTTGAAACAGAGTTAGGACATTCTTAGAAACCACACAACTGAAAAATAACTCAAAAAACCTAAAACGATTTTAGATTGGTATCCAATAAACATGGTGGTGGACCATAAAACCTTTTACCTATAAAAAGAGATAAAAAATACCACTTGGCGACTCCACATTCCTTAACATACCTTAAGACTCCATTGGGAAGAACCCTTATCATCATAGTATCATTCAAACTTAGTTAGACGACTGTAGGATTGAATTTTGTGAAAACAAACTAGTTAACCTCTTAAATATTGTCATATCTAGTTGCACTTTTCCTGTTCATTTGGGTCTGAAAAACACAGTATAGTGGCTCCTAGAAAGATTCACACTAGAGCCCATCCTGACCCTAACCCACCTGACATAGTTGATAACCCAGAAAGTATCCTTAGGAAGTCTCCTAGGAATAAATTTTCAACTGTTTTCAGATCACCCTTGAGAGCTAATTCAGTCCTTGAAAATCTTTCAGCTCTACAAAAATCACAAATTGACTTAGTAAATCCCTTTAGAGCTAGGTCTCTTGGTGATTTAGATCATTTAGTTTCTGAGTCTTCACTTTCATCTCCTAAAACAAGTGAACGTCTTGGTAGCAGAGAAAAAACACCTCCTGATTTACATTTCCTTCACAACCTAGTTGACTTTGGTGCCTACTCTGGGAAGGTTTTCCTATTGAGATTATTCATCATTAGGCATTGGTGCCACATTTTTCCTACTTTATGAAGCCCATTCATCTTCAGAAATAATGCATTTCTGCATCAGGGTTTGAGAGGAGGAGGTTTTCCTTCAGTATTTCAACTGAGGAACCAGTGAACGGTTCATCCTTTTACTTTGTGCTTCAAGATCATCCTTTCAGCACTTTATATCTTTATCAGTCATTAGTCCATATGTCATAAATCTCCTAGCAGCAGTAGTTCCATTAGGAATTGCACAGTCTTGTCTTGCAGATCCAAGGGAGAAGGGAACTCGTTAGCATTTCAGTTAGTAATCCAGTGGAGGACCATCCCTTCGCATTGTATTTAGTATTTCCATCATTATTGAGCTAATTTACATATTTTAGCAGTAGGCTAGAGAGCCTCCATCCTTAACAGCGCAATTTTTGTGAGCAGTTGTGTAGCAGCAGCTGCAATCATCAGAGGAGGAACTAAGGAGCATAAGTTGAGGAGCTATATCTTGAGCTTCTAACTTGAGGATCTAGTGAAGGGATCAGTCCTTCAAGCTTAGATTTGATCTTGTGACATATTGCAACCATATATTTTTCAAATCCAGCTTTATATCTGCATAACCCAGCAGTTGATCAGGAGATGATGTCGAAGTTATGAAAATTTCTAAAAAAATGAAAGTGTTCAGAAGTGGTTGCAATCTAAACAACTGAAAATGTCTCGTCACTACAATTCTGGCACTGTGAACGATTCTCAAAACTGAGGTCGTATGCAAAAATTATTGAGGTTTGAAATCGTCTAATAAACTCCAAAATTCAGTTGACCAAGTTTGATTTTTGATTTTCAAAATTTAAAAAAAAAGAATATTCCAAGGAATATTTCGAGAATATTCCTTAGAATATTCCTTGGAATATTCCATTTGGATGTATCACAAGTTGACAAGTGGAATATTCTTATTTGTGGATAGTTTGACTTTTGGGTCATCGGCCAATCATAGGCTGCCACGTGGTAGGCCTGGAGGTTGCCACATGGCCCCAAGCCATGGAGAAGTGAGCTTATTTAAAAGATTTTGGAACTTATGAGGTTTGAACCACAGACTTCTTTCGCGTAGGCCATGCGGGTTACCATTGCACCATAGACTTGTTCCTTAATTATATAAGGAACTGTTATATAATTATCGTTTGAATTTTCCACCAACGAAAAAGAAATAGGGCTAGCCCCATTCATATGTCCCAAGCACCTGCGACCAAGGGTTTTAAAGTGGGGGGTTAAACTTCCACCCACGAAATGTTACATGTGGCCATGTCTTCAAAAAAATTTAATGCTATGGTGCTGCTAACGATTTACACGGCAGTTAGTGCGGGGGTGATCACATGCCACCTGCCTAACATTTAATGTGACACTAACTGTCTGCCAGATTTGGGGTGCCTCCGCCATTTTTGGGAGGTTGGCCAGTTTGGTGCTCCTATCTAGCAGTTACTCCACAATTGGTGGAGTTTGTTTAGGGATATTGGGAAAAATTGGTTTTTGCCATAACTCTCTCATTATTGAACCAAATTGAGTGCAAAAATAGTCAATTTTGGGTATCTTTGACAATCTGAGAAGTTTGGCATAGGTTTCAAGTCAAACGGAGGTGATGTTAAACAATTTTAGCTTCGAGGAAGATCAAGGAGCTATCAGGGCCATCATGGAGAAGGAAGTGTATTGGGCATCCTTTATCAGTTTTATGTAAATGAATAGTCCTCTCTGGCTATTTCATATATTCTGAAGCTGATTTTACAGTTATTTTTTCCTATTAAGGCTTATTTTCACTTGTACTTGAATTTTGAGCAAATTAATACAAGAGGGACATGCCATTTGGGAGGCTTAGACCAGCAGACGTAGTCCAGGAGGGGTGAACTGCTCAACAAATAGCTGAGTAATGTGCTTGTGAGATTTATTTGTTGTTCTTTTCTGTTGTTCTATGTTAAAAAGTTAAATTACTTAATCAATCCTCACATAGAAACCTCATAAACAAAGCCAGAAAGATTTGTTTAACCTGCAATTTAAGGAGAACCATTTGCAGACATTATTATATATTTTTGGATACTTTGCATAGCGTAAAAAATACTTCCATTTCAGATCAGGTTGGTATCAAAGCTCAAGTTGAGCATTAGGTTAAGCTAGAGTATTTTCTCTGTTTAACATTTTTGCAAAAGGATTTTTTTAATAGTTTGCATAACGACTCTTGCAAGTTGTGCAGAGCGAGGTTGGTCGCTTGATTGAATGAGAAAGCTATTTCTTGTATTCTAGAAAGGTGTTAAAACAGTGTAAAAGATTGATTGTTTTATTGTTTGCAAACTGACCGTTGTTTGACTTTGCTAGAGGTGAAGGAATAGTTATTGATAGCTAAGTCCTAGAGAGGACAAAAAGGAAGAAAGGACTAAAGGATTGTTGCTTACCCCAAAGTACCTTAAGGTCACCCTTGGAACACAAACCCTCTTGATGATTGTTTGTTAAGAAGCTCTTGGAGTTTGTTTGTTGCTTGGCTACTTGAATAAGAGTTTGTCTCTACAACCATTTTGTTCAAAATATTTGTCATTTTTTTTGAAAGATTTGTGAACTTTGTTGAAGTTACTTTTGTTCATTGAAATCATAATGACAACTTCTACAACTGAGGTTTCCTCCTTCACAAGATTCTTCGATGAAGATATGAAGCGTGACTTTATTATATTGAAGGACATGGTGTAGATTTTGTTTAAGGATAAAAGAGAAAGCACTAAACTTCGTGAAAAATTGTTTGCCATGAAGGAAGGGAAGGAAGAAATTATTCAAAGATTTCAAGATATGGAGATGCAGCTCCATCAAGCTCAAGAAGCTTTGACCAAGAACATGCGTGAGGAAGAGGTAATCCATTCTAATTTGTCTTCAGTTTCCTCATTAGAAAGATGTGTTGGTTCTTTCGAAAAGCACACGAGAGGTATAGGGTCCAAGTTAATGATTAAAATGGGCTATGAAGGCAAGGGTTTAGGAAAGCATGCTCAAGGCATGGTTGAACCTATTTTGGTTGAGGAACGACCCAAGAATTTTGGTCTTGGTTATGTGCAATTTAATGGTGAAGACCCCAAAACCATGAAAGCATGTGAGGCTACTTCAAATAGAAATTTTATTCCAAGTTCTAATATGCAAATATGTCAAATTTGTTTCCAAGATGATTTCCATTGCTTTAAGCCTTTTGTTGCAGCAAGAATATGGTAGACATGCAACTTATGGCAAGCATGTGAGTTCAGGCATTTTTCAAGACAAGAACGATGATGTTAGTCTGCAAATGAAAGCTGGAGCCTCTACTAGTTCATCTCCTCATGAAGGAAAAAAAGATGAACATGAAAAGTGGCACGAGAGGTATAAATATTCCCATGATCAATTTGATTGTGTTTCTGCAAGGCATGATAATTTTGCATGCTTAACTGGAAGAAATATTTGTTGTACATATTATTGTCAATTTAACCATGATGTTTCGAGATTCTGGATGAGGAAGAAGGCATACAGGAAGTAGATGAAGAAAAGACAACTTTCAAACAAGGTGCATAAGACTTGCATATATTTCCAAAAGAGGGGACATGTTGTCTCCCATTGTTGGACTTTGCATCCAACTAGTCGTCCCAAGCACATGCAGCAAGAGGACAGAAAGATTAGCGAAGGTGGAACCAAGGATTCCATAATTGATGTGAAAACAGAAGTTTCACATGAAGAAGAGTTGCAGCAGCAAAATTCACCATGGAAGTGGCTTGGTGAGAAGTGGATGGACTTCTTAGCACAGTAAGACGTACTCATTTTTTACATATGAAAATTTTGGTTGTATGCATGTATTTTATGTTATAATCTCTCATTTGTTTGAGCCACCTTGGATCATTGATCAAGGCAGTGATGTTCAGTTTCCTTCTGCAAATTTATTGCTAGAAATTTTTTAAGTGAGTGCAAGAAAGACAGTTCTTGACAGGACGACAAACACATCCAGGAAGGGAAGTGTCAATTTCTTTCTAGTTGTGGTTCAAAATCACTAGCCATGCAAGGAAAGTGTTTGGAGGCTGAAGAGAAGATGGTGTTGTACTCTCATTTACTGTATAGATTATTTTCAGTAGTCCATAGAGCTTTTGGGGTCCAAAAGCTTCCCAGTGGGGAGGTGTGATTAGGAGATCATGTCCAAGTTATGAAAATTGCTCAAAAAATGAAAGTGTTCAGAAGTGGTTGCAATCTGAACGACCGGAAATATCTCGTCGCTTTCATTTTGGCGCCGTGAACGGTTCTCAAAACTGAGGTCGTATGCAAAAATTATTGAGGTTTGAAATCGTCCAGTAAAATCCAAAGTTCAATTGACCAAGTTTGATTTTTTATTTTGGAATTTTTAAAAAAAAAAATATTCCAAGGAATATTTTGGGAATTTGAACGTATCACAAATTGACAAGTGGCATATTCTTATTTGTGGAAAGTTTGACTTTTGGGTCATCGGCCTATCACGCGCTGCCACGTGGTAGGTCTGGAGGCTGCCATGTGGCCCCAGGCCATGGAGAAGTGGGCTTATTTAAAAAAAAATTCAACTTACGAGGTTTGAACTGTAGACTTCTTTCGCACAAGCCACGCGGGTTACCATTGAACCATAGACTTGTTCCTTGATTATATAGGGAATTGTTATATAATTATCGTTCGAATTTTCCACCAATAGAAAAGAAATAGGGCTAGCCCCGTTCATATGTCCCAGGAACCTGCGACCAAGGGTTTTAAAGCCGGTGGTTAAAATTCCACCCACGAAATGTTACATGTGGCCATGTCTTCAAACAAATTTAATGCTACGGTGATGCTAACGGCTTACACGGAGGTTAGTGCGGGGGAGGTCACATGCCACCCGCCTAACATTTAATGTGACACTAACTGTCTACCAGATTTGGGGCACCTCCGCCATTTTCAGAAGGTTGGCCAGTTTGGCACTCCTATCTAGCAGTTACTCCACATTTGGTGGAGTTTGTTTAGGGATATTGGGCAAAATTTGTTTTTGCCATAACTCTCTCATTATTAAACCAAATTGAGTGAAAAAATAGTCAATTTTGGGTCTCTTCGACATTCTGAGAAGTTTTCCATAGGTTTCAGGTCGAACAGAAGTGATATTCAACATTTGTAGCTTCGGGGAAGATCAAGGAGCCATCAGGGCCATCATGGAGAAGGAAGTGTATTGGACATCCTTTATGAGTTTTATGTAAATGAATAGTCCTCTCTGGCTATTTCATATTTTCTGAAGCTAATTTTACAGTTATTTTTTCCTATTAAGGATTATTTTCACTTGTAATTTCATTTTGAGCAAATTAATAGAAGAGGTACATGCCATTTGGGAGGCTTGGACCAGGAGACGTAGCCCAGGAGGGGTGAAATGCTCAACAAATAGCTGAGTAATGTGCTTGTGAGATTTATTTTCTCTTATTTTCTTCTATTCTATGTTAAACAGTTAAATTACTTAATCAATCCTCACACAAAAACCTCATAAACAAAGCCAGAAAGATTTGTTTAACCTTTAATTTAAGGAGAACCATTTGCACACGTTATTATATCTGTTTGGATACTTTACATAGTGTAAAAAATACTTCCATTTCAGATCAGCAGTCAAGGGATCAAACCCCAAGAGGGTAAATTTCCAATCTTACAGATCTAGAATTTCCTTTCTGGGTTATGTTGGGTTTCCATCATAGTGCCTAGATCTTGAATCTTGGCATCATCAAAGCTCTATATTTCCATACATCTACTTTTCCATTTTCAACCAGTAGCCATATGTACATCATATGTTGAAGGGACAATGCAACATTTTCTTCCAACAACTCTCCAGTTACGCAATGCCTGCTTTGGCATGTTTTCAAGGTCATTCTAGCCTATGTATTTGGCTCAAGTCCATCTATTTGAGCACTGGTGTACTGTTTATCCATCTCTAATGATAATAAAAGACTCACCTATTTTGTATATTCTATGGTTGTTCAATATTTACATGTAAATTTTCTGTGTTACCAATATTGTGTTTTTGTATCAATGCATTACTCCATTTTTGGATATTATAGTGGTATCAGAGCATGACATTTGGCTCAGCCTATGGACATTATTGACAACATATGAAAGGCAGATAGTAGAGATATACTATAGTGGAGGGATCACATTTTGCTGCATCTTTATTTAGAACTATGAAGTATCTCTCCAAGGAGATCAATGAAATGAACAGAGAAAGGCGAGGAGAAACCTCAAGAAGGTTTCAGAATGAAGAAGGTCCTAGTACTTTTTATCATCAGAAAAGAAGATCGGAGAATCATAGATCTCCTTAAAGATCTACTATGCCCACTTTATTTGAAGAAGGTGACTAGTATAGAGATGAATAAAGGAGAAACATGGAACCTGAAACTCATGAGGCTCTCAGTTTATATCTTGAAGAATACAAAGCACAGTCTAGAGCATTCAAGGAGAATCTAACTCTCCAACAATTCTTCAAACTCAAAGAAGAAATAAGATCATATAGCAACAATAGAAGGAAGAGGCACAATAGGTTCTATTTTCCTACATTTGATGGATCTTCCTCAAGCACTGTTAAGGTTGGAGGAAAGAGCTAGATGCATTTTTCAGGCTACATTGTGTAGCTGAAAAAGAGGTTGTTGAGATTGCAACACTTCATCTTCAAGGTGAAGCCAATGATTGGTGGCTTGGCCACATGGAGCATGCAAAGGTGACTAAATATTCAAATTTATTTTCGAAGTTAAGAAAGAAGTTTGATAGAAGAAGACCGGAGATACTTCAGAAAGAGACATTTCCTGAGAAGTCAAAGGAGGATGTCATTCTTGTCACTATGGAAAAAGAGTCACTACATTCACCACCAGTTGCAGAAGTACTTGTATCTGGAGGAGAGACACCTGCATCTATGCAAGATAGTCTTAAGCTCTTAACATATAGGGTCCCATGCATGATTCAGGAGCTGCATGAGGAACGGGAGGTAGATTCCAGCGTTGGTAAATTGATAGAAGAGCAGCCATCACTCTTACCAGTAGTTGGAGAGACTATTGCACTGACTAGAGGAACTCTTGTGGATGTGTAAGAATTCCTCGATATTCAGTTGATCCAAGGTATGAAACCACTTTCATCTCATATTGTTTCAGTACCTCTTATTGAAACTTATGGGGACATGTCATCAGGGCTATTTCATAACCAAGGATTAGAACATCTTGCTGGTTTGGAGCATAAAATTATCACTGCATAGAGGACCCTTGATTTTATCAAGGATAAGATGTATTTCTATCCTAGTTTGTCATGGTTGAGCTACACCCAACACTTTGTGTTGAAGTGTGGAGTTGCAGAATATGGGAGGACCATAATCTTATTCAGTACAGTGCCAAACTATGAGTTTAGAATTGTATGTGGCCATGAGACAACACATGTATCACCTTGCAAATGTACAACGTTGTTAATAAGTAGCAGTGAGAAGAGGAGGACCTATTCCTTATGGGAGCAATCAAATGGTAGCTTCATTCATGAAGAAATGGAGAAGAAGATGATTGATCCAGGTGGATATTGGTGGCCACCCGCCTATTCCACTTGGGGCCCCACCATTGCCTCTTTCATTTTTTCAGTTTCGGCACAACTTACTATTTTTAGCAGTTTTTCGGGTCCTGAACTTCCGGAGCCGTTTTGAGGCACTAAACGATGTTTTTTGGGCATTGCGCCTCCAGCAAATATTATTTCGCTCCGGAATGGATATTTGTGGTGAAATTTGTAGTCCTCGGATAGATCTTTATAATGATTTACCATGTGCGTCAAACGGAGATAGTATGCCAAAGTTACGTCCCTGGGAAGTTGAAACACCAATTTACCCAAACGGGGCCCATAGTTTTGGTGCTTCATCTCCTAGGGTTAGGTTTTTGGATGTTTAGAGTTCTCCATTGTTTCTCAATAATAAATAGGCCCTCAAGCCTCATTTTAACTCAGTTCAGAGGCCTGTAGCCGCCACATCTCTTCTCAGAGATAGCTACCAGCGCCCTAGCTAGTTTTATTTCCATTATGTCTGTAAGCAAATTTCAGTTCTTTGATATTAATGAAATGAAGTGTTGTTTCCACTGCATCTCTGTATTTATGGTTATATGTTTATTCTGTTGCATTCCTGCATAAATCCGAATCAGTGGTATCAAAGTGGTCTGCTTTTTCTCTATCCTTATTTACATGTCCCCAACGAGGTCGAGGTATAAGGAGCTAGGGCTTGATCTGGTGGAACCTTTGCAAGATCAGACTCGCAAACCTCGACGGACGCCCATGGGGGATGAAAATAAAGATGAGGGAGCATGAGATCCTATCAAAATATTTCTCGAGGAGGCCCTCGAAAAACAAAGGAACGCGATGATGGATAACTTTGCTCAGATCCTTCAACGGCTCCCCACCGGCGGCGCATCTGCATCTAGCAGCCACTCTGGAAGCACGACTCCTTTTAAGGTACAAGTAAATTTTGACATTCCCATATTTGAGGGGCAAATAGACGCAGATGCTATAGATAGATGGTTGAATCTATTAGAAGGATATTTCTCTATTCATGACTTTTCAGACCGGGAGAAGATTATTTTTGCACTCCTCAAAGCTACCCCCCATGTTAAGGACTGGTGGGAAACCTACTGTGAGAACAAGGACCAGACAGAACCCTCTTTGTTCTCGGCCGTACCAACTTGGAATTCTTTCCGAGACGTCGTCAAGGAACAGTACTATCCCGTGGGGAGCTATGAGGACAAGTACATACAATGGACCATGCTGCGACAACAAAGGGATTAAGATGTGCATGAGCTGACGAATCTGTTCCATACCCTGCGCACAAAGTTGGGTATCAAAGATTCAGAGAAACATCTGGTGCTAAAGTATCGCAGCTGTCTGCACAGATACATTCAGGAGGAAATGGAGTTCCTCGACATCTCCTCGCTTAGTACGGCATACCGGTATGCTGCCAAGATTGAGCAGAAATTCAAACAGAAGAAGCGAGACTTTGGATCTGCGAATCAAAAGCAAGGAAAAGGTGCTTCCAAACCGCAGAACAAAGGATAGAGCCAAGGCATGGCGGCTAAAGACAACCCGTCAAAGCCACAAGAAAATAACAACACCGTAAAGCCAAAGAAGGACACGGGAAAGTGGTGTGAGTTCCATAAGAGCTCCACTCACAACAGAAGTGAGTGTCGGGCCAAGCAGTCGCTAGTGGCCGAGATGAGGGCTTCTGAGTCAGATGCATGCTCCGACTCCGAATCAGAACCTGAAAAGGGGAATGAAAAAGGGAAACAGATTATTGATGCGGAGCCCAACGTCACTGTTGCCACTACAAAGGTCCAGAAGGAGGAACCGGAAGATCCATAGGAGGAGGAACGTCTCTTCCACTCCCAGATGTGGGTAAAGGGCTCCCCTGTACAGTTCATTGTCGACAATGGGAGCCAAAAGAACCTCATTTCAGCAGACGCCGTGAAGCGGTTGGGCTTGCCAACCACAGCTCACCCACATCCATACACCATCGGGTGGCTTCACCAAGGACGAGATCTCTGCGTCAGCCAGCAGTGCCGCCTTCCCTATAGCATCAAGCCCTTCACGGATGAGGTATTATGTGGCGTTGCTCCTATTGATGTTTCTGATGTATTATTAGGACAACCATACTTGTGGAAGCGTCATGCTGTGTATGAGTCTCGACCTCGTGCTGTTATTGTTACTTTGGGAAATAAGTTGTACGGGATACCAGAGGTACCACCTCCTGCCGCTATCTCTTTGGTTACTGCAAAACAATGTAGTAAGCTCATTTCCCAAACCAGGAAATTCGTTTTCCTGATGATCCGCCCCGAGGGCAAGAAGAAGACTGTGGCCACGACCTCCAGACAGGGCTCCTCTGCACAACAACAACAAATGGATAAGGTTGTGGAGGAGTACGGGGACATATTCACCTCACCCACAGGGGTTCCTCTGCACTGTCGGGTCAAGCACCCGATTGATCTGACCCCCGGTGCGCCGCTACCTAATGGACCGATCTATCGGCGCTCTGTTCTGGAGAATGATGAAATCAAGAGGCAGATTCAGGAGCTGTTGCAGAAAGGTCACATTAGACCAAGTTCATCGCCCTGTGGGAGCCCGATCGTGTTGGTACAGAAGAAGGATGGGACGTGGAGACTATGTATTGACTATCGGGCGCTGAACAAGATCACTGTCCGGAATAGGTACCCAATCCCACGGATTGATGACCTTCTGGACCAACTCAAAGGTGCAAAATATTTCAGCAAGATCGACCTGAAGTCTGGGTATCACCAGGTACCAATTGAACCCTATGATGTGTGGAAGACTACCTTCAAAGCCAAGGAAGGCCTTTTCGAATGGCTGGTCATGCCTTTCAGGTTGACGAATGCTCCCGAAACCTTCATGAGGATGATGGATGACATCTTGCAGCCATTCACCAACTCATTTGTAGTGGTGTACTTGGATGACATTCTGATCTTCAACCAGACTTGGGAAGAGCACCTTCACCACATCCGACAAGTCCTCCAAACACTGTGGCAACACAATTTGTGTGCCAATTTGGAGAAGTGCATGTTTGGCATGACCCAGGTTCAATATCTGGGATACATTATTGATGAAAGGGGGGTGCATGTGGATCCAGCCAAGATCTAAGTCATTCGGGATTGTCCAGCCCCAACCACTATAACAAAGCTTTGCAGCTTTCTAGGTCTTGCTAATTTCTACCGTAGATTCATGTTGGGATTCTCTCATATCACTTGGCCCTTGAGTCAAGTCACCAAGGGAGGAGCGAGAGCAAAATTATTTTGGTCGGAACCTCAATAGAAGGCGTTCACAGAATTGAAAAATCGCCTCTGTTCTGCCCCAGTGCTCACATTACCAGACTTGCAACAACCATTTGAGATCGAGATAAATGCCTCTGACTATGCTATTGGGGAAGTTCTTACTCAACAGGGACATCCAGTGGCATATCACAGTGAGACATTGTCTGACATAGTTCGCAAGTATCCCACTTATGACAAAGAAATTTATTCCATTATGCAAGCTTGTCGACAATGGAAGCATTACACTTTGGGGAAGGAAAAAATCATCCACACAGACCACTGGCCCCTGCAGTTCATACAGACACAAGGGAAGTTGCAGAATGATCGCCATCAGAAGTGGTCAACATATCTGCAACAGTTTCATTTGAATATCAAGTACAAGAAGGGTAGTACCAATAATGTTGCAGACTGCCTCAGCCGACCACCGATCGTACCATTTCCTCTTTCATTTTTTCAATTTCGGCACAACTTACTATTTTTAGCAATTTTTCGAGTCCTGAACTTCCGGAGCCGTTTTGAGGCCCTAAACGACGTTTTTTGGGCATCGCGCCTCCAGCGAATATCATTCTATTCTGGAATGGATATTCATGGAAAAAGTTGTATTCCTCGGATAGATCTTTCTTATGATGTACCATGTGCATCAAACGGAGATAGTATGCCAAAGTTATGTCCCTGGGAATTTGAAACACCAATTTACCCAAACGGGGCCCATAGTTTTGGCGCCTCATCTCCTAGGGTTAGGTTTTTGGATGTTTAGAGTTCTCCATTGTTTCTCAATAATAAATAGGCCCTCGAGCCTCATTATAACTCAGTTCAGAGACCTGTAGCTGCCACATCTCTTCTCAGAGATAGCTACATGCGCCCTAGCTAGTTTTATTTCCATTCTGTCTGTAAGCAAATTTCAGTTCTATGATATTAATGAAATGAAGTGTTGTTTCCGCTGCATCTCTGTATTTATGGTTATATGTTTATTCTGTTGCATTCCTTCATAAATCCAGATCAATGATAGATAGTAGACACCTTGAGATGGGAAACCTTTTCCCCTTTCAAGATGACTCTTTCTCAATGAGCATCTCACAGCACAAAGAGAAATTTCTACTTCCAGAAGATCCATAACCTTATTGGTTTTGGAGGGCCATTGATTAGAAGAGAATCTCATGGAGAGATATCAATGGAGGTGCACTTCAACATTTCATGGAGTGAAAATCTATTCAGTAGGAGGATGTTGGTATTCTACAATAGGAGGATACCAAGATTGAGCTTCGCATGTGTTAGCCCCCTATGAATTTTTTGACAAGAAAACAGGGAACTAAATTGTTTTTTGAGCCTTCAAGGAATGCATTTCCCACGAAAACACATCATCCTTGAAGCCTCCTTGTGCCTTTTTTCCTTTGATAAATCCTCACCACTGTTTCAAGTTAAAAATCATCTCTGTTTGTGAAGAAGAATGCCCAAAATGGCCTTTTCCCTCTTATTTCATCCCCACTTAACCTCTATTTCTTCACCTTTTTTCCCCTCCCTTAATTCCTCATTAACCCCTTCAAATCATCCTAACTCCCCTTTTAAGCCTTTCAAATACCCTTTGACTAGTTTAATAGCCCCTTTTTCCCCTACCGTTTCCCTCTTTTGGCCTTAAAACACACTAAAAATAGGCCAAAATCCCACTTTTTTAACATATGCAGGCTTAGCCACTTTCATCCAGCCCCCTAAACCACTTCCTCTCCATATGCCCTGCGCCCGATACAAAGTTCTTAAGGCTTGGGCGCTAATCGCAATCAGAAGGAATAGAGCGCGCATTCCTTTATTAATAGATTTTCCCTGATGCGATGAAGTTTTACACTATTGGCTTTCGCTTTTTTTTCAACCGTCGATCTTTAAAAGATCCGATGGTCAGCGCTAGCTCCAACGCACCCACTTCCTCTCCCCTGTCACCCTCTGATTATATGAGAGCCATCAATCTATCTCCAGATCGAACGGTGGTCGCGCAATCGCCCCGTCGCAATTGCCCAATCCCGCATCATTGGTCCTCCCCGATTGATGATGAGCCGTCCATCACATGCGATCCAACATCCAAATTTCATCATTCCCACACATCGCAACTGACTTTCTCCCACCGATTTAATCTCCACCGTTGATCTTGTTCTAGATCGGACGGCTGGTGCTCAATCACACCATCGCCAATCGGAAGTTCCCAAAAGTGTCATCCCTGCCACCTTCCGATGCGATTTGATCGCATTCATCCATCCCATCTGATCGGATAGCCCACATTCATTCTTCCACCAAGCCTCCATTTCATTGCATGTTCACCTTTTTCCTCAACAACCTTTGTTTCCACTGTTCCGCCACCATTTCGCAGGCCTTCACAGCATGTCTTCCGCCACCCCTGGTTTTTATGACAGGTTTATTTTATTGTGCAGGGTTGTTACAGAGTGCCGAATTCACTCCTTTTTCCATAATCATAGCCATTGTGATTCGGAATACAGAGGGGCCATCACAACAGCGGACAATGAAACAGCATAGAAGGATTAGAGAGAACTGGGCCTGTTAATTGCATATTTAGCATCTAATCCTTATTCAAAGGAAGAGGGAGCAGTTTGAAGACCAAAGCACGCCGATGAGTCACATCTATGTTTGACATCAGCAGAACACTTTCTCCAGACAATACACCTTTCCACTGAAGTCACCATGCCTCCTCAAGCCCAAAAACGGTTAATTACACTGACAAAAGCTTCTTAAAGACTGTCAGGACCACAATTATGAAGCATGGAGGCCCGCAGAATTTCTATCCAGTTCACCAATTCCAGAAGGTAGCGCAGAGTTCCAAACAGCCAAAAGGACTTCAAGAACACATCCGAGGTCAATATCGACCTGACAGAGACCTCTGAACCAAACTACAGAGTACAACACTGTAGAACCATTAAGCAGAGTGGGTTCGAACACTTCCTCCACTCTGTCTTAATGAATTAAATTAAATGAACATCTACTTCTGCTATTATTCATTCTCCTATAAGAATCCCCAAGAACATATTGTAAAGGGTTGCGTTGTTGTTGTTGCTATTAGGGGGATTTTCTTAGCTGTTAGAACAGTTTTAGGGGAGGGTAGCTGAGTATTTTGTAATGTAGTAGGCTGGGAGGAGAAAGTTTGGACTGTGTTAGCCATTGAGCTCAGTGTATGTGACTGGTTTTGCATCAATTAATCAAGCAATTTCACAGGATCCTGGTCTATTACTACGAGTGATGTTTCCCTGTCTTACTTCATTTTTATCATACTGTTCATATTTCTATGATAAGAATCAGTAAATCAGGCATAGGATATACTCTCGCATGGTACCCTAATTAATCTCCTTTTATGACTCCATAGCCCAATGGATGGCACAGTCTTGACTCATTCTCTTTTGCCGAAAAATCCTACTGCTCTGCTCCTTTCCTCCCATTATGTTCTCAGTTGATGATATCATGACCAACGCAACAACAAACCACATCATTTAAACCCCCACTAGTGCTTCATACTTAGCCTAATATCTCATTTTTAGCTTCAGAGATATATATCATTCTTTGTTTTATGGAGAGATCCCTCTCCGGATCTAGGAGGGCTAGATCCTAAGATCCCAAAGTGGTTTGATGTTGTCTTATCTTTTGGTATTTCCAAATATGCCAAAACATAGGAACCACAACATAATGGCGACTCCACTGGGGAAAGTCTGAGAGTCCATGACTGCTAACATTGGTCTGTGTCCCATTGTTGTCACCAACATAATGGCGACTCCGCTGGGGAAAGTCTAAGAGTCCATAACTGCTAACATTGTTCTGTGTCCCATTGTCGCCACCAACATAATGGCGACTCTGTTGGGGAAAAAGAGACCAATCAGCCTTGATTTGCTAAATCACTATGGTGGACAGTAAAATCTTAAATCCTCCACCTGGTGACTCCAAAGTTCCTGAATGATTAAAAGACTCCACTGGTGATCAGTAGGCTACTGATCATCTATGTTTTCACAAGACTCCACTCGGAGACCAGTCGCACTACAACATCATCCCCACCAATGGAAGACTCTGAGTTAAGTCACCTTGAAGAGTGTTACACAGCAATTTGTCACCGTCCCTTCAATCCCCATCCCGCACATTGGTGGGCTCATTCCGTGACCTGTGAGCAGAGACAAGACTTGAAAATACTTTCATTGCATCCCTCTGAAGATGAGCTTTCATTTCCCTGAAGACATCTCCTTGCAAAAAATCCTAAAAATAGCTCTTTTTCCATTGGCGCGGTTCCATAGTTCAGCCCTCGCGCCAAGAGGGAAAATCCTCCAAAGAGGGCGCGCCAATTGGCGCTCTGTCATAGAGGCGCACCCACGCCAACCATATTAAGAGGTGTTTTAAAAAAATAAAAGGCGGAAGTTTCGTCCTAAAAAATCCCTCGACTGATATCTATCTTGAGTTGGGTGGTTTGGCTACGGATTTCCATAGAGAGGAAGTGGTTTGCCACCTCTCATGGAAGCTTCCTTGATGATAGGGCCAATCCCATAATTATAGGGATCCCAACTTCCCTTCCTCCTTCTATAAAGGTTTTCCCATCTCCATAGCAAGCTAGTTCCAGAATCTCCAAGTTCCCAAGAGCTTTCATGCTGCAAAAGCCTTCTTGATTCCCTAAGGCCAAATCCAAGCAAGGAGACTATTGCCAAGTATCCGGAGAGAGAGGCTTGTCCCATCCTTGACAGGCTTTATCGAGACATGCTTTGCTAACGACCCGCCAAAGGAGAATTCGGCATCGAAGGTTTGGTTGTATTCTTCTTTTTGACTCATTAATATTAAGCGACTATTGGTTATGGTTCCACTCTTGTTCTTGATCATGTTCATGAGTCATGTCCTCTTCGACTGACATATAGTTGTATATTCTGGGGTTTTATGCTTGCGTTTGTGTTGTTTCTTGCATGTGCAGGTGTCCGATCACGAAGATCGTGAGGATTGTGATCGGCCAGGGCAAAGGAACAGGAGCACCACCTCTTCTACAGACGACGGCGTTGGATTCCAGGTAAGCCTTCCTCACAAGTCGGTTTATTTACAATTAGGAACCTACACTGTAGCATGTTTGATTGTTGCTAGACCTGATCTGGGCTAGTAGGGATCGCCTCTGTCCGCAGAGGGGATTTACCTCCTAAACAAAGAGTTTCGTTGCGGAATATCAGATATACTGGCTAAACTCAGAAGTAGGGACCTTCCAGAGGTTTTCCTTTCCAGCTCAAGATTCAAGGATCAACCTAAGCTAAAGAAAGTTTTTCTAGAAGTGATGGTGGAAAGGTATGAAGTTGAGATTGACATATTGAACTCACAAGAGAAATCATACCAGTTTAGAGACCCCAGAGCATTTTTGGAAAGTCTCCCTCCCCCAAAGAGAGAGGAGATTCCACTGCCTTTCAATGTGCATGAAGAAGTTGATCAGGTTCTCAAGAGCCACATTGAAGATGCAGAGGAAGATGCAGAAATCAAAGCGGCCCGGGATAAAGACATCCTACCAGTCATGGTAGGCCTGAAAGAAGAAAGCGTACATCATATGTTCAGTGATCCTGTGGCAGAGTACATGGAGGCCTTGATCAGCCCGAATTATCCAGCGTTGATCCTTCGCAAGGGCCAGATTCATCAGGAGTGGTCACCACTGATGGTGACCGCAGTTTTGAAGAACCACATGCAGAGCACCCTGTGGTCGTCTCTGATGAGCAGTCAGTGCTTCTATCCTTTTTTTTTGTTGCTTGACTGGCTGCACTGGCATTATTGTATCACCTAGAACATCAAAGATTTCCAAGTAGAGTAGGGTAGGTAGGAATTTATTTAAATCTCAGTCTATGAGAATTTAGTCAGTTTTTTTAAATTTCTGCAAAGTCCAGCAAGTCAGACAGTCTAATCTTGGCTTGACTGATTTTCAATTTCTGCTTTAGAATGTAGAGAAGAATATGCTACACACTTTAATCCTAGCAGATAGTAGTGTAGGTAGAGAAGTATCAGGCCGACAGTTTAATCTGGTCTCATGGAGTAATAAGGGTAGAAATATAGTAATTTTATTTTCCTGTTTGTAAAAAATTGATGATGTAAAGGGTCTACAAGTCCAAATGCACCCAGAAGAAAAAATGTTAGGACTATAGTCTGGGTAGGTAGTTATTTGGGAGAGCATTTTTGCTAATATGATATCTTCATTATTTGTGGCACATGATCCAAGAAAGAAAATGGATGGGTCAAGTACCAGGCATCTGGCCTACACCAAAGATCATTCTTTGAATTCTTGATTCCTTTAATAAGAAGCCATCCCCATGTGGAGCCACTGTTAGCCCCCTATGAATTTTTTGACAAGCAAACAGGGAGTTAAATTGTTTTTTGAACCTTCAAGGAATTCATTTACCATGCAAAAACATCATCCTTGAAGCCTTCTTGTGCCTTTTTTCCTTTGATAAATCCTCACCGCTGTTTCCAGTTAAAAGGCCTCTCTGTGTGTGAAGAAGAATGCCCAAAAAGGCCTTTTCCCTCTTATTTCATCCCCACTTAACCTCTGTTTCTTCACCTTTTTTCCCCTCCCTTAATTCCTCATTAACCCCTTTAAATCATCCTAACTCCCCTTTTAAGCCTTTAAAATACCCTTTGATTGGTTTAATAGCCCCTTTTTCCCCTACCTTTTCCCTCTTTTGGCCTTAAAACGCACTAAAAATAGGCCAAAATCCCACTTTTTAAACATACTCAGGCTTAGCCCCTTTCGGCCAGCATCCTCAACCACTTCCCCTCCATATGCCCTTGGCCTGAGACCAAGCGCTTAAGGCCTGGGTGCTAATCGCAATCGGAAGGAACAAAGAGCGCATTACTTTGTTAACAGATTTTCCCTGATGCGATGAAGTTTTACACTGTTGGCTTCTGCTTTGTTTTCAACCGTCGATCTTTAAAAGATTCGACGGTCAGTGCTAGCTCCAACGTGCCCATTTCCTCTCCCCTATCACCCTTCCATTACATGAGAGCCATTGATCTGTCTCCAGATCAAACGGCGGTCGCGCAATCGCAACATCATAATCGCCCAATCCCGCATCATTGGTCGTCCCTGATTGATGATCCTCGATTGAATCTGAGCCGTCCGTAACATGCGATCCAACGGTCCAGATTTCATCATTCCCGCACATCGCAGTTGACTTTCTCCCGCTGATTTAATCTCCGTCGTTGATCTTGTTCTAGATTGGACGGTTGGCGCTCAATCGCACCATCGCTAATCGGAAGTTCCCAAAAGTGTCACACCTCCCAACTTCCGATGCGATTTGATCGCAACCGTCCATCCCATCTGATCGGACGACCCACATTCATTCTTCCACCAAGCCTCCATTTCATTGCATGTTCACCTTTTTCCTCCACAACCTCCATTTCCACTATTTCGCCACCATTTCGCATGCCTTCACAGCATGTCTTCCGCCACCCCTATTTTTTATGAAAGGTTTATTTTATTGTGCAGGGTTGTTACAGAGTGCTGAATTCACTCCTTTTTCCATAATCATAGCCATTGTGATTCGGAATACAGAGAGGCCATCACAGCAGCGGCTAGTGAAACAACAGAGAAGGATTAGAGAGAACCGGGCCTGTTAATTGCATATTTAGCATCTAATTTGTATTCAAAGGAAGAGGGAGAAGTTTGAATACCAAAGCACACCGACAAGTCACATCTGTGTTTGACATCAGCAGAACACTTTCTCCAAACAATACACATTTCCACTGAAGTCTCCATGCCTCCTCGAGCCCAAAAACGATTAATTACACTGACATAAGCTTCTTAAAGACTGTCAGGACCACAATTATGAAGCATGGAGGACTGTATACTTTCTATCCAGTTCACCAATTCCGGAAGGCAGCGTAGAGTTCCAAACAGCCAGAAGGACTTCAATAACACATCCGAGGTCAATATCGACCTGATAGAGACCTATGAACCAGACTACAGAGTACAGCACTGCAGAACCATTAAGCAGAGTGGGCTCGAACACTTCCTCCACTCTGTCTTAATGAATCAAATTAAATGAACATCCACTCCTACTATTATTCATTCTCCTATAAGAATCCCAAAGAACATATTGTAAAGGGTTGCATTGTTTTTGTTTCTGTTATGGGGATTTTCTTAGCTGTTAGAACAGTTTTGGGGGAGGGTAGTTGAGTAGTTTGTAATGTAGTAGGTTGGGAGGAGAAAGTTTGGACTGTGTTATCCATTGAGCTCAGTGTATGTGACTGGTTTTGCATCAATTAATCAAGCAATTTCACAGGATCCTGGTCTATTACTACAAGTGATGTTTCCCTGTCTTATTTCATTTTTATCATACTGTTCATATTTCTACGATAAGAATCAGTAAATCAGACTTAGGATATACCCTCACATGGTAAACTAATGCCTACTGCTCTTCTTGTCTTTGATGTTTTCTATTTATTTTGAATCTAAGAGAAAATGCATGTAATTTAACCAGTGTAGCAACTGTTATTCACTGCTAGATGATGTATGAATTTGGGTTTGTTGCTTGGATGTCGTAGCTAGTGTCAAAATAGGGAAGGTTAAAATTCCTTCTCCGATCTATAGACTCTATCTTTGTGTCAAATATTATCTTTTTTTTTTCTCTTGGAATATGCTGAAGCAGATCTGGAGTTAAATGACCTCTGGTCCGATCTATAAGTTTCCCCATTTGTGACTTCATTGAGAGTTTCCTTTGAGTATGTCAAAGCAGGTCTGGAGTTAAATGACCTCTGACCTAATCTATAGACATAAATTGGGTTTCTTTCCTTCTTTCACCTTCACTCTTAATGTTCCATTCCATCATCTATCTTGAAGATCCTTTGGTATAGATGACATGCCCTGTGGAAAGTCTTGGCTAGTTGCTTGCAAGTAATCTCCTTTTATGACTTCATAGCCCAACAGATGGTACAGTATTGAGTCATTCTCTTTTGCCGAAACATCCTACTGCTCTGCTCCTTTCCTCCCATTACGTTCTTAGTTGATGATCTCATTACCAACGCAACAACAAACCACATCATCTATACCCCCACTCGTGCTTCATATCTAGCCTAATATCTCATTTTTAGCTTCAGAGATATATATCATTCTTTATTTTATGGAGAGATCCCTCTCGGGATCCAGGAGGGCTAGATCCTAGGATCCCAAAGTGGTTTGATGTTGTCTTATCTTTTGGTATTTCCAAATCTGCCAAAACATAGGAACCCCAACATAATGGTGACTCCACTGGGGAAAGTCTGAGAGTCCATAACTGCTAACATTGGTATGTGTCCCATTGTTGTCACCAACATAATGGCGACTTCGCTGGGGAAAGACTGAGAGTCCATAACTGCTAACATTGGTCTGTGTCCCATTTTCATCACCAACATAATGGCAAATCCGCTGGGGAAAAAGAGACCAATCAGACTTGATTTGGTAAATGACTGTGGTGGACAGTAAAATATTAAATCCTCCACCTGGAGACTCCACAGTTCCTAAATGATTAAAAGACTCCATTGGTGATCAGTAGGACACTGATCATCTATGTTTTCACAAGACTCCAATGGGAGACCAGTCACATTACAACATCATCCCCACCAATGGAAGACTCTGAGTTAAGTCCCCTTGAAGAGTTTCGTTGTGGAATATCAGATATACTGGCTAAACTCAGAAGCAGGGACCTTCTAGAGGTTTTCCTTTCCAGCTCAAGATTCAATGATCAACCTGAACTAAAGAAAGTTTTTCTAGAAGTGCTGGTGGAAAGGTATGAAGCTGAGATTGACATATTGAACTCACAAGAGAAATCATACCAGTTCAAAGACCCCAGAGCATTTTTGGAAAGTCTCCCTCCCCCTAAGAGAGAGGATATTCCACTGCCTTTCGATGTGCATGAAGAAGGTGATCAGGCTCTCAAGAGCCACATTGAAGACGCAGTGGAAGATGCAGAAATCAAAGCGGCCTAGGATAAAGACAACCTACCAGTCATGGCAGGCCTGAAAGAAGAAAGCGTACATCATATGTTCATTGATCCTGTGGCAGAGTACATGGAGGCCCTGATCAACCCAAATTATCCAGTGTTGATCCTTCATAAGGGCCAGATTCATCAGTTTTGAAGAACCACATGCATAGCACCCTGTGGTCATCTCTGATGAGCAGTCAGTGCTTCTATCCTTTTTTGTTGCTGCTTGACTGGCTGCACTGGAATTATTGTATCACCTAGAACATCAGATATTTCCAAGTAGAGTAGGGTAGGTAGGAAGTTCAATAAATCTCAGTCTATGAGCATTTAGTTAGTTGTTTTTAATTTCTGCAAAGTCCAGCAAGTCAGATAGTCTAATCCTGGCTTGACTGATTTTAATTTTTCTTCCTTAGAATGTAGAGAAGAATCTTCTTGACAGTTTAATCCTAGCAGATAGTAGTGTAGGTAGAGATGTATGAAGCCAACATTTTAATATGGTCTCATGGAGTAATAAGGGTAGAAATAGAGTAGTTTTATATTCCTGTTTGTAAAAAATTGATAATGTAAAGGGTCTGCAAGTCCAAATGCACCCAGAAGAAAAAATGTTAGGACTATAGTCTGGGTAGGTAGTTGTTTGGGAGAGCATTTCTGCTGATATGATATCTTCCGTATTTGTGGCAGCTGATCCAAGAAAGAAAATGGATGGGTCAAGTACCATGCATCTGGCGTACACCAAAGATTATTCTCTGAATTCTTGACTCCTTCAAGAAGAAGCCATCCCCATGTGGAGCCACTGTTAGCCCCCTATGAATTTTTTGACAAGCAAACAGGGAGCTAAATTGTCTTTTGAGCCTTCAAGGAATGCATTTCCCACGAAAACACATCATCCTTGAAGCCTCCTTGTGCCTTTTGTCCTTTGATAAATCCTCACCGCTGTTTCCAGTTAAAAAGCCTCTCTATGTGTGAAGAAGAATGCCCAAAAAGGCATTTTCCATCTTATTTCATCCCCACTTAACCTCTGTTTCTTCACCCTTTTTCTCCTCCCTTAATTCCTCATTAACCCCTTCAAATCATCCTAACTCCCCTTTTAAGCCTTTAAAATACCCTTTGACTGGTTTAATAGCCCCATTTTCCCCTATCGTTTCCCTCTTTTGGCCTTAAAATTCACTAAAAATAGGCCAAAATCCCACTTTTTTAACATACGCAGGCTTAGCCGCTTTCGGCCAGCCCCCTCAACCACTTCCCCTCCATATTCCCTGCGCCCGAGACCAAGAGCTTAAGGCCTGGGCGGTAATCTCAATCTGAAGGAACAGAGCGCGCATTCCTTTGTTAACAGATTTTCCCCGATGCGATGAAGTTTTACATTGTTGGCTTCCACTTTGTTTTCAACCGTCGATCTTTAAAAGATCCAACGGTCAGTGCTAGATCCAATGCGCCCATTTCCTCTCCCATGTCACCCTTCAATTACATGAGAGCCATCGATCTGTCTCCAGATTGAACAGCGGTCGCGCAATCGCACCATCGCAATCGCCCAATCCCGCATCATTGGTCCTCCCCGATTGATGATCCCCGATTGAATCTAAGTCGTCCATCACATGTGATCCAACGGTCCAGATTTCATCATTCCCACACATCGCAGCTGACTTTCTCCCGCCGATTTAATCTCCGCCGTTGATCTTGTTCTAGATCGGACAGCTGGCGCTCAATCTCACCATCGCCAATCAGAAGTTCCCAAAAGTGTCACCCCTGCCACCTTTCCATGCGATTTGATCGCAACCGTCCATCCCATATGATCAGACGGCCCACATTGATTCTTCCACCAAGCCTTCATTTCATTGAATTTTCACCTTTTTCCTCCATAGGCTTTGTTTCCACTGTTCCGCCACCATTCCGCAGGCCTTCACAGCATGTCTTCCACCACCACTGGTTTTTATGACAGGTTTATTTTATTGTGCAGAGTTGTTACAGAGTGCTGAATTCACTCCTTTTTCCATAATCACATCCATTGTGATTCGGAATACAGATAGGCCATCATAGCAGCGGCCAGTGAAACAGCAGAGAAGGATTAGAGAGAACCGGGCCTGTTAATTGCATATTTAGCATCTAATCCTTATTCAAAGGAAGAGGGAGCAGTTTGAAGACCAAAGCACACCGACGAGTCACATCTGTGTTTGACATCAGCAGAACACTTTCTCGAGACAGTACACCTTTCCACTGAAGTCTCCCTGCCTACTCGAGCCCAAAAATGGTTAATTACACTGACAGAAGCTTCTTAAAGACTGTCAGGACCACAATTATGAAGCATGGAGGCCCGCAGACTTTCTATCCAGTTCACCAATTCCAGAAGGTAGCGTAGAGTTCCAAACAGCCAAAAGGACTTCAAGAACACATCCGAGGTCAATATCGACCTGATAGAGACCTCTGAACAAGACTACATAGTACAACACTGTAGAACCATTAAACACAGTGGGTTATAACACTTCCTCCGCTCTGTCTTAATGAATCAAATTAAATGAACATCTACTCCAGATATCATTCATTCTCCTATAATAATCCCCAAGAACATATTATAAAGGGTTGCGTTGTTGTTGTTGCTGTTAGGGGGATTTTCTTAGCTGTTAGAATAGTTTTGGGGGAGGGTAGTTGAGTAATTTTTAATGTAGTAGGCTAGGAGGAGAAAGTTTGGACTGTGTTAGCCATTGAGCTCAGTGTATGTGACTGGTTTTGCATCAATTAATCAATAAATTTCACAGGATCCTGGTCTATTACTATGGGTGATGTTTCCCTGTCTTATTTCATTTTTATCATATTGTTCATATTTCTACGATAAGAATCAGTAAACCAGGCTTATGATATACCCTCGCATGGTACGCTAATGCCCACTTCTCTTCTTGTCTTTGATGTTTTCTGCCGATTGTGAATCTAAGAGAAAATGCATGTAATTTAACCAGTGTAGTAGCTGTTATTCACTGCTAGCTGATGTATGAATTCGGGTTTGTTGCTTGGATGTCCTAGTTGGTGTCAAAGCAGGGAAGGTTTAAATTCCTTCTCCGATCTATAGACGCTAGCTTTGTGTCAAATCTTATCTTTGTTTTTCTCCTGGAATATGCTGAAGCAAATCTGAAGTTAAATGACCTCTGGTCCGATCTATAAGCTTCCCCCTTTGTGACTTCATTGAGAGTTTCCTTTGAGTATGTCAAAGCAGGTCTGGAGTTAAATGACCTCTGACCTGATCTATAGACAGAAATTGGGTTTCTTTCCTTCTTTCACCTTCACTCTTAATTTTCCATTCCATCATCTATCTTGAGGATTCTTTGGTATATATGAATTGCCCTGTGGAAAGTCTTGGCTAGTTTCTTGCAAGTAATCTCGTTTTATGACTCCATATCCCGACGGATGGCACAGTCTTGACTCATTCTCTTTTGCCAAAACATCCTACTGCTCTGCTCCTTTCCTCCCATTACATTCTTAGTTGATGATCTCATGACCAATGCAACAACCAACCACATCATTTAAACTCCCACTCATGCTTCATACCTAGCCTAATATCTCATTTTGAGCTTCAGAGATATATATCATTCTTTGTTTTATGGAGAGATCCCTCTCCGGATCCAGGAGGGCTAGATCCTAGGATCCCAAAGTGGTTTGATGTTGTCTTATCTTTTGGTATTGCCAAATCTGCCAAAACATAGGAACCCAAAAATAATGGCGACTCCACTGGGGAAAGTCTGAGAGTCCATAACTGCTAACATTGGTCCATGTCCCATTGTCGTCACCAACATAATGGTGACTCCACTGGGGAAAGTCTGAGAGTCCATAACTGCTAACATTGGTCTATGTCCCATTGTTGTCACCAACATAATGGCGACTCTGCTGGGGAAAAAGAGTCCAATCAGCCTTGATTTGGTAAATCACTGTGGTGGACAGTAAAATCTTAAATCCTCCACCTGGCGACTCCATAGTTCCTAAATCATTAAAAGACTCCACTGGTGGTCAGTAGGCCACTTATCATTTGTGTTTTCAGAAGACTCCACTGAGAGACCAGTCGCATTACAACATCATCCCCACCAATGGAAGACTCTGAGTTAAGTCCCCTTGAAGAGTTTTGTTGTGGAATATCAGATATACTAGCTAAACTCAGAAGCAGGGACCTTCTAGAGGTTTTCCTTTCCATCTCAAGATTCAATGATCAACCTGAGCTAAAGAAAGTTTTTCTAGAATTTCTGGTGGAAAGGTATGAAGCTGAGATTGACATATTGAACTCACAAGAGAAATCATACCAGTTCAAAGACCCCAGAGCATTTTTGGAAAGTCTCCCTCCCCCTAAGAGAGAGGATATTCCACTGCCTTTCGATGTGCATGAAGAAGGTGATCAGGCTCTCAAGAGCCACATTGAAGACGCAGTGGAAGATGCAGAAATCAAAGCGGCCCAGGATAAAGACAACCTACCAATCATGGCAGGCCTGAAAGAAGAAAGCGCACATCATATGTTCATTGATCCCATGGCAGAGTACATGGAGGCCCTGATCAGCCCGAATTATCCAGCTTTGATCCTTCGCAAGGGCCAGATTCATCAGGAGTGGTCACCACTGATGGTGACCGCAGTTTTGAAGAATTACATGTAGAGCACCCTATGGTCGTCTCTGATGAGCAGTCAGTGCTTCTATCATTTTTTGTTGCTGCTTTACTGGCTGCATTGGCATTATTGTATCACCTAGAACATCGGATATTTCCAAGTAGAGTAGGGTAGGTAGGAAGTTCAATAAAGCTTAGTCTATGAGCATTTAGTCAGTTGTTTTTAATTTCTGTAAAGTCTAGCAAGTCATACAGTCTAATCCTGGCTTGACTGATTTTCAATTTCTGCCTTAGAATATAGAGAAGAATCTGCTAGACAGTTTAATCCTAGCAGATAGTAGTGTAGGTAGAGAAGTATGATGCCAACAGTTTAATCTGGTCTCATGGAGTAATAAGGGTAGAAATAGAGTAGGTTTATTTCACTGTTTGTAAAAAAATGATGATGTAAAGGGTATGCAAGTCCAAATGCACCCAGAAGAAAAAATGTTAGGACTATAGTCTGGGTAGGTAGTTGTTTGGGAGATAATTTCTACTGATATGATATCTTCATGATTTGTGGCAATTGATCCAAGAAATAAAATGGATGGGTCAGGTACGAGGCATCTGGCCTACACCAAATATCATTCTCTGAATTCTTGACTCCTTCAAGAAGAATCTATCCCCATGTGGAGCCATTGTTAGCCCCCTATGAATTTTTTGACAAGAAAATAGGGAGCTAAATTTTTTTTTGAGCCTTCAAGGAATGAATTTCCCACGAAAACACATCATCGTTGAAGCCTCCTGTGCCTATTTTCATTTGATAAATCCTCACCGTTGTTTCCAGTTAAAAAGCCTCTCTATGTGTGAAGAAGAATGCCCAAAAAGGCCTTTTCCCTCTTATTTCATCCCCACTTAACCTCTGTTTCTTCACCTTTTTTCCCCTCCCTTAATTCCTCATTAACCCCTTCAAATCATCCTAACTCCCCTTTTAAGCCTTTCAAATACCCTTTGACCGGTTTAATAGCCCCATTTCCCCCTACCGTTTCCCTCTTTTGGCCTTAAAACACACTAAAAATAGGCCAAAATCCCACTTTTTTAACATACGCAGGCTTAGCCCCTTTCGGCCAGCCCCCTCAACCACTTCCCCTCCATATTCCCTGTGCTCGAGACCAAGCGCTCAAGGCCTGGGTGCTAATTTCAATCGGAAGGAACAGAGCACACATTCCTTTGTTAATAGATTTTCCCCGAAGCGATGAAGTTTTACGCTTTTGGCTTCCACTTTGTTTTCAACCGTCGATCTTTAAAAGATCCGACGGTCAATGCTAGCTCCAACGTGCCTGTTTCCTCTCCCATGTCACCCTCCAATTACATGAGAGTCGTCGATCTGTCTCCAGATCGAACGGCGGTCGTGCAATCGCACCATCGTAATCGCCCAATCTCGCATCATTGGTCCTCCCCGATTGATGATCCCTGATTGAATCTGAGTCATCCGTCACATGCGATCCAACGGTCCAGATTTCATCATTTATGCACATCGCAGCTGAATTTATCCCGCTGATTTAATCTCTACCGTTGATCTTGTTCTAGATCGGATGGCTGGCGCTCAATCGCACCATCGCCAATCGGAAGTTCCCAAAAGTGTCACCCCTGCCACCTTCTGATGCGATTTGATCACAACCGTCCATCCCATCTGATCGGACGTCCCAAATTAATTCTTCCACCAAGCCTCCATTTCATTGCATGTTCACCTTTTTCCTCCACGGCCTCTGTTTCCACTATTCCGCCACCATTCCGCAGGCCTTCACAGCATGTCTTCCGCCACCCCTGGTTTTTATGACAGGTTTATTTTATTGTGCAGGGTTGTTACAGAGTGCTGAATTCACTCCTTTTTCCATAATCACAGCCATTGTGATTTGGAATACAGAGAGGCCATCATAGCAGTGGCCAGTGAAACAACAGAGAAGGATTAGAGAGAACCGGGCCTGTTAATTGCATATTTAGCATCTAATCCTTATTCAAAGGAAGAGGGAGAAGTTTGAAGACCAAAGCACACCGATGAGTCACATCTTTGTTTGACATCACCAGAACACTTTCTCCAGATAGTACACCTTTCCACTGAAGTCTCCATGCCTCCTCGAGCCCAGAAACGGTTAATTACACTGACAGAAGCTTCTTAAAGACTATCAGGACCACAATTATGAAGCATGGAGGCCCGCAGACTTTCTATCCAGTTCACTAATTCCAGAAGGCAGCGCAGAGTTCCAAACAGCCAGAAGGACTTCAAGAACACATCCAAGGTCAATATCAACCTGACAGAGACCTCTAAACCAGACTACAGAGTACAGCACTACAGAACCATTAAGCAGAGTGGGCTCGAACACTTCCTCCACTTTGTCTTAATGAATCAAATTAAATGAACTTCTACTCCTGCTATTATTCATTCTCCTATAAGAATCCCCAAGAACATATTGTAAAAGGTTGTGTTATTGTTGTTGCTGTTAGGGAGACTTTCTTAGCTGTTAGAACAGTTTTGGGGGAGGGTAGCTGAGTAGTTTGTAATGTAGTAGGCTGGGAGGAGAAAGTTTGGACTGTGTTAGCCATTGTGATCAGTGTATGTGACTAGTTTTGCATCAATTAATCAAGCAATTTCATAGGATCCCGGTCTATTAATACGGGTGATGTTTCCCTATCTTATTTCATTTTTATCTTACTTTTCATATTTCTATGATAAGAATCAGTAAATCAGGCTTAGAATATACCCTCACATGGTACCCTAATGCCCACTGCTCTTCTTGTCTTTGATGTTTTCTGCTGATTGTGAATCTAAGAGAAAATTCATGTAATTTAACCAGTGTAGCAGTTGTTATTCACTGCTAGCTGATGTATGAATTCGGGTTTGTTGCTTGGATGTCCTAGCTGGTGTCAAAGTAGGGAAGATTAAAATTCCTTCTCCGATCTATAGACTCTAGCTTTGTGTCTAATCTTATCTCTATTTTTCTCCTGGAATATGTTGAAGCAGATATGGAGTTAAATGACCTCTGGTCCGATCTATAAGCTGCCCCCTTTGTGACTTCATTGAGAGTTGCCTTTGAGTATGTCAAAGCAGGTCTGGAGTTAAATGACCTCTGACCTGATCTATAGACAGAAATTTGGTTTCTTTCCTTCTTTCACCTTCACTCTTAATGTTCCATTCCATCATCTATCTTGAAGATCCTTTGGTATAGATGACTTGCCCTATGGAAAGTCTTGGCTAGTTGCTTGCAAGTAATATCCTTTTATGACTCCATAGCCCAACGGATGGCATAGTCTTGACTCATTCTCTTTTGCCGAAACATCCTACTGCTCTGCTCCTTTCCTTCCATTACGTTCTCAGTTGATGATCTCATGACCAACACAACAACCAACCACATCATTTAAACCCCCACTCGTGCTTCATACCTAGCCTAATATCTCATTTTGAGCTTCAGAGATATATATCATTCTTTGTTTTATGGAGAGATCCCTCTCCGGATCCAGGAGGGCTAGATCCTAGGATCCCAAAGTGGTTTGATGTTGTCTTATCTTTTGGTATTGCCAAATCTGCCAAAACATAGGAACTCCAACAGCATGATTCATCATCCACATTGGGATTAATGGATCTGGATGAGGAGCAGGAGGTCTCTTTCCTTCCTACAGATCTATGATACCGAGCAGCAAGAATCATGGCTAGGCAGGTTGCTTTTGGGTGAGTATGGATACTACCCATAATATCACATCTCCAGCATCCATGCCATGTATATCACTGATGACATGCAACAGTAGGAGGCATGGATGCGCTGGTTATTGTTGAGATATTTTGGACATCACATGATATATCTTATGTCCTTGTGTTTAATTTTTTTTAGGATATGTCTCATTTCTTTACATGTATGTCTGTTTGGGATATATCTCATTTTCATGTATGTATTTGGGCTTGGGAGAAGGCATAACTCTCACATGATGTGGCATAAGGGAGCTTTCTTGTATTTTTTTGATGAAGAATTCCACATGTTCATTAGTATGTTATTGCTCCATGACTTGAATCATGACGATGTATGGAGGTAGCAAGAATCCTTTTTTCTTTGGTTACTACTAGGAGAGTATGGGTTGAATTATTCCCATACATTGCATGACATTGTTGGAGGATGGAAACAAGAGGCCTTACATCATTGACTCATGTTGGGGGATTATGGTCATTGTACATGGTATGATGATGATGTGATGGGGCAGCAAGATGCCTTATTGAGGTGGCTTATCTTGAGAGAATATGGCCACTACATTTGGTACAATGATGATTTGGAATGGCAACAAGAAGCATTGTTGTGGTGGCTTATTCTGAGAGAGTATGGCTCTCTTACTTGTTTTCATGATGATCTATCATGGCAACAGAAGGCTTTGTTGCATTGGATGTTATTAGGAGAATATGGTTTGACATTTTTCATGTTGATCCATATGTCTCTACTTCTTATTTTCCACTATGTTGATGGTATGTTTGATTCATACATGGCCAACATGGCTAATGATGATGGGTAGAGAGAGATAGTTCATGAGTTGGGACTTTCCACTTTAGGAATGAACCACTTGATTTTATGTATCTTGTGTATAGAGGAGATATTTTTTTTCATCATATGGTTTCCACTTGGAGATTCATTGATGAGGATGGGTATCTAAGTTTTCAGTTGGAGGCCATTCTAGACATTCTAGAGAGGCAGATTTTTAGCTGGATATGCATGACACATTGTGACAGATGGGGAGGCATTCCACATGAGGATGCCATTTGGAGGGAGGATGTTTTCTGTAGCATCCACTTTTGCAGTTGCTTGAGGACAAGCAACATTTTTCTAGGGAGGACTGTAATATTCCCAATTTTCCACACGATAATTGGAATATTAAATTTCTTAATTTTCATAATTAATTAATTAAATAAGAGGGTGGAGGGACCCAAAAACCCCATAGATGAATAAAATCCACTTTTGATGTGTGTATGTGGATATTTTAGATCTAGATCTACATAATGGAGTAGTGGAGAAACTACTTAATGTGAAAGGAGTGGAAATCATGTCTCATTAATGAGAAAGATCATGGAGGTTGAAGCAGTCAATTAAGATCAGGGAAGGAATATAATGTAAGATCATAGAGAATTCATGATGAGATAATGGAGGAGTGGTGCATTAATGAACACATGATGGAAAGGGTGATCATTAAATTCATACATGATGGAGATCATGGAGAGACAATGCAGTCAACATGGAGACCTATGTCCACATGTACATCGCAGTTATGAGGTGGGCCAAGGCATGGGAAGTTTCAAAAACTATATAATGAAGATGAAGGCAAAAATAGGGGACGATTTTGGTATTATTAATTTTGATCTGTCTAGATATGGATTTTTCATTTGACATTCCAAGCATGCTTAGGTTGTTTAGCTAAGTCTACGGTGTTGTTTAGCACACAATGTTTCCGAGCGAAAATCCCACCTTTACCCATGTGGGACTTTGAGTGCTTACTCTGGGAAGTTTTTCCTATTGAGATTATTCACCATCACGAATTGGTGCCGCATTTTTCCTAATTTATGCAACCCATTTATCTTCAGAAATAACGCATTTTGCATTAGGGTTTGAGAGGAGGAGGTTGTCCTTTAGTATTTTAGCTGAGGAACTAGTGAAGAGTTCATCGTTTCAATTTATGCTTCAAGATCAGCCATCTAGCACTTTAGATCTATATCAGACATCAAGCCATCTGTCATACATCTCCTAGCAGCAATAGGTCCATCAGAAATTGCACAGTCCATTCTTGCAGATCCAAGGGAGAAGGGAACTTGCTAGCATTTCAACTAGTAATCCAGTGGAGGACCATTCCGTAAAATTGTATTTAGTATTTCCATCATTCTTGAGCTGATTTGAATATTTTAGCAGTAGGATAGAGAGCCTCCTTCCTTGAAATCACAATTTTTGTGAGTAATTGTGTAGCTGTAGTTGCAATCATCAGAGGAGGATTTAAGGAGCATAAGTTGAGGAGCTAGATCTTGAGCTTCTAGCTTGAGGATCTAGTGAAGGGATCAGCCCTTCAAGCTTAGATATGATATTGTGACATACTGCAGCCATCTATTTTCATATCCAACTTCAGATCTGCATAACCTAGTAGTCAAGGGATCAAACCCCAAGAGGGTAAATTTCCAATCTTATAGATATGGAATTTCCTTTCTGGGTTATGTTGGGTTTCCATCATAGTGCCTAGATCTTGAATCTTGGCATCATCAGAGCTTCATATTTCTATATATATTATTTTCCATTTTCAGCCAGCAGCCATATGTACATTATCTGTTGAAGGGACAGCTCAGTATTTCCTTCCAACGACTCTCTAGTTATGCAGTGCCTGCTTTGGCATGTTTTTAGGGTCATTCTAGCCTATGTATTTGGCTTGAGTGCATATATTTGATTATTTTGGTACTGGTTATCCATCTCCAATGATAATAAAAGGCTCACCTATTCTATATATTCTATGATTTTTCAATATTTACCTATACATTTTATGTGTTACAAAAATTGTGTTTGTGTATCAATGCATTATTCCATTTTGGGATATTACATTTTCACACTTTGAACCAACGTATAAAACTCCTTGTCATAAGTAGGATAGTTAATCACTACACCATTGAAATTTTCTGAATGAAATGAAATGGGCTTATCATGTTGCATAAGGATTGTGCCCATGGCATAGTCACTTGCATTTGTTTGAATCTCGAAGGGCTGTCTCAAGTCCAGTAGTGCAAGTACTAGGACTAAATTGATCTTCTCCTTCAAAGCATCAAATTTTTTTTCCCTCCCTATTGGAATACCTTTTTCACACTAGTCAATGCATGTAATGGAGCTACAATAGAAGAGAAGCTAGCAATAAAATTTCTCCAATATTGGGATGCTCCCAAAAATCTTCTTACCTCAGTGACCGTATTGGGCGTTGGCCAATTCACAATGAACTCAAACTTAGAGGGGTCTATCTTCAACTCGCCTCCTCCAACAATATGCCTCAAGTACACCAAAGAAGTTTTACCAAACTCACATTTTGACATATTCAAAAACAATTTTCTTTCCTTAAGACATCAACTATTTTTCTTACATGCATGACATGTTCATTAAGTGATTTACTGAAAATAAAGAGATCATCTAAGTAGACTATGACAAACTCATCAAGAAATGGCCTTATCACTTCATTCATTACACACATGAAGGTAGCAAGAGAATTACATAAACCAAAAGGCATAACTAGCCATTCAAACAAACATTGTTTTGTCTTGAATGATGTCTGTAGTAATTTACAGGGTAAGTTCCGTAGATCAAGAACCAAAGGTCACCTCTCACAAACAGATCAAAAATTAGTACACCAGTATAATCACGTGGTTAAAACCCTCAAAGAGGGAAACAGTCCACGCCCTAAGCCAACACGGCCACTCCAGGGAATTTATTAATATAAAAGAAAGGTTACATATGTTTCTCTCATAAACGGTTACCGGAAAAATGACCCTCCATGCTCTTTAAATAGAGATCATGGACCAATCGGGTGTTAAGTTGCGGATCAAGTGCCGTTAATACTGAGGTGAGAGATAACCGTCAGATCACTACAAATCGTGACCGTCGGATTATAAGTTACAAATGTACATGGTAAAGAAACAAACTTTACCTAACTCTACACTAGACTAAGTTATTCTTAACTATTTCCTATGTGTCGGAATATCATAACATCCCCCCTTAAGAACAACTTGGGATAGGATTGAAGGATTTACAAAGGTGACACAAAAGGAGCCTATTTCCTATGTGTCAAAATATTCTAACATCTCCCCTTAAGAAAAAATTGGGATAGGATTGAAGGATTTACGAAAGTGACACAATAGGAGAAGGAAGGAGGCATTGGAGCCTATCCCCCCTTAATGACCACTTTCCTGAACTCCAAGCATGGATCGAAGTTTGGTAAACTTCATTTTTGTGAGAGCCTTCGTAAAGATATCGGCTACTTGATCATTGGTCGGACAATACTGCACTTCAAGAACACGATCATGAATGAGCTTTTTGATGAAGTGTATGTGGATTTCAATGTGTTTCATATGCTGATGCTAAACTAGATCTTTACATAGCTGAATGGCACTCTAATTATCACACTAAAGTGTAGTTGGATGCTGTTGATGAAGACCAAATTCAGACAGGATCTGACGAAGCCACATGGCTTCCTTACTGGCTTCAACTGCACCACGATACTCTTGTTCTGCTGAAGAAAGGGAGATGGCACTTTTTTTCTTACAAGACCAAGTAATAGGTCCTAAACCAGGAGTGAATACATATCCTGCAGTGGACTTCAGATCATTAGGGTCACCAGCCCAATCAAAATCAGTGAAACCAATAAAAAAGGGAGATGCTCCTACACTATAATGAATCCCAAACTGAACTGTACCTCGAATATATCGAAGTATTCTTTTAGCTGCTTTCCAGTGACTTTCATGAGGTTGGTGCATAAACCAAGCGACAAGACCAATGACAAAGGAAAGGTTAGGATGGGTATGGGTTAGATACAAAATTTTACCAACAAGTTGACGGTATAAGGTAGCATCAATTTTAGGGGTAGTATAGTTCACTGAAAGCTTGACTCCAAACTGAAAGGGAGAAGGGGCAGGCTTACAGTCTTCCATGTGAAAGTGGTGTAGAAGATCACAGGCATACTTGGACTGAGAGAGGGTAATGCCTTCCTTGGATTGCAAGACTTGAAGACCAAGGAAATAATGCAAGTGTCCTAAGTTTGTCATTTCAAACTTATTTTTGAGGCTAGACTTCACATGGTTTATATGGTTTGGATCACTACCAGTGAGGATAAGATCATCAAAATAAAGAAAAAGGATGGTGAAGGAATTACCCACCTTCTTGGTGTAGACAATGTTGTCAGAATGACACCTAGAAAAGCCATTATCTAAGAGAAATCTATCCATTTTGGCATACCAAGCCCGAGGAGCTTGTTTAACACCATAGAGAGACTTCTTAAGGCGAAAAACAAGGCTGGAGTCTTTTTGGATAAATCCAGGAGGTTGTTCCATGTAGATTTCTTCATGCAAATCTCCATATAAGAAGGCGGATTTAACATCCATCTAATGGACTTCCCATTTAAAGGAGGCAGCAAGGGAAAGAACAAGGCGGATAGAATTCATTTTGGCAACAGGGGAGAAGGTTTCAATACAGTCAATGCCTTCAACTTGTGAAAAACCTTTAGCGACAAGACGAGCTTTATGTCTCTCCACTTTTCCATCTGGTCCAAACTTTGTTTTGTAAACCCATCTACATCTGACAAGTTTTCTTCCTTTTGGAAGAGGAACAAGATCCCAAGTATTGTTTGCCAATAAGGAACGATACTCTTCATTCATAGTTTCATCCCAATCTGGATGATCGAAGGCTTCTTCAAAGGTTTCTGGATCAAGTTTTTCTGGAACTTGAGCCAATAAGGAAGAGGCTCTTTTGAACTGAGAATGTGTACGTTGTCGATCGGCAGGGTCACTTGCAAGAGAACCTGTTGCATCCCGAGTAGAGCAGACCCATCTTGGAAGCGGTGGAGTATAAGGAAAAATTTCACGAGCTGGAGGAGGATTTTCATCCTTGCTGTCATCATCTGAACTAGAAGGAATGCTATTAAAAATATAAGAGATAGAGAGATAGAGGTGGCACATATGCCGAATCAGGCTCGTAGGCCAAAGGTGGCACACCCGTCGAACTAGGCTCGCAGGCTGATAAATTTTCATCAAACTTTACATCTCTTCTAATGATTATATTTTTGGATTTTGGTTGAAGAAGTCTATATCCTTTGACATCTTCAGAATATCCAACAAAAATACATTTTTCACTCTTAGGTTCTAAGGCTTTATGTTTTGCATCTGGAATATGGGCCCAAGCATCACTTCCAAAAACATGAAAGTGACTTACATCTGGTTTGATTGAGCTCCAAGATTTTTCTGGAGTTATATTGTTTAAAACCTTAGTAGGAGTGCAATTTACTATGTAATTTGCACAGTTAATGGCTTCTACCCAAAAATTGAGACCAAGTCCTTTAGATTGAAGCATACAATTAGCCATTTCTTTTAAGGTGCGATTCTTCCTTTCAGCTACACCATTTTTTTGTGGAGTATATGGAACAGTATGTTGTAATTGAATGCCATGCTCAATGCAAAAGTTGATAAATTTGTTGTTAACATATTCTCCACCATTGTCTAATCTTAACTTAAGAATTTGATGTCCAGATTGTTTCTCAAAAAAGGCCTTAAAGGCCAAGAACATGTTAAAAACTTCACTCTTGAGTTTTAAGAAATATACCCAAGTGCGTCTAGAAAAATCATCAATGAAGGTTAAGAAGTACTTGCAACTAGAGAAAGAAACAACAGGAAGTGGACCACATAAATCACTATGCACAAGCTGCAAAGGGGCTGAAGCATGCCAAGAGGCACGTTTTTTAAAACTATCCCGACGATGTTTTCCGAGTACACATCTGGAGAAAACACCATCCCGGCAAGATACCATAGGAAGGCTCGTCACCATATTTTCCTTACATAGAGTTTGAAGAGAGCGATAGTTTAAGTGACCAATTTTCTCATGCCAAAGTTTGCTCACATCGTCATTATGAGAAACAAAAACAGAGGGAAGAGATGATGACCCAAAGTTGTCAAACTTATACAACCTTGTGGAATCATCAGCAATGCCAGTAGCTAAAATATGTTTAGGATCTTTGAGGTCCTTGATTACAACATCATGAGGTGATAATTCTACTATTTTCCCTTCACTTGAATGAGTTATCTGATAAACAGATAGAAGGTTGCATGACAAGGTAGGAACACATAGTACATCATTAAAATGACCATTATCTAGATGAATGGTTCCAGATCCTACAACACTAAGAGATCTATCATCACCAACATAAATATGTTTGGTGTTACAATCATTTAAAGAAGAAAACATGGATTTATTTTTAGCCATGTGGTAAGAAGCTCCAGAATTAATGAGCCACTCATGAGAAGGAGAAGAAGAAGATACATTTAATGCATAACTAGATCTTGATGCTTGACAACCACAAGCAGAAAGTGCCATGCCTGAAGATGAAGGTGAAGAGTGCTCCAAATTGATGTTGTGCTTCTTCATTGTTGCTTCTAAGGCTTCCATCTTCTTAAAACATTTGGAATCTAAATGGGCATCATGATTGCAAAATTTGCAATGTCTATCTATCTTCTTTCCTTTGTTTTCATATGCCTTATCATTTTGGTGAGTTGTTTTTTCAGTTTGTGGCTGAAATTTCTTAGGACCCTTGTTTGGTTTCAGACCATACTTTTTAGGATACTGCTTCTTTGGATTCTTTTGATATGATTGATGTTGGGCTGCTAAGGCTTTCTTAAAAGCGTTTCCAGCAGTGATAAGACCAAGGTGTAAAATTTTTTCTCTCTTATAAAAGAATCACAAAAGGCATCAAAAGATGGATTCTTGTAGGTGGTTCCTGAAGAAATGATGGCTTCTCTAGTGGAATGGAAGGTAGAAAAAAATACATAGTATGCATTGCCAAGCTTAGTAAGAATGCAATAGATGAGGCTACCATCTTCCTTTTTGACCTTACAACCTTCTAAAAGAACTCTGAGGGTCTTGAATTTGGACAAAAAATCTTCAATAGAGGAGAAATTATTGGGGTCCAAAGTAAGAAACTCATTTTCAAACTGATGGGCCTTGATTTGATTTTGAATGCCGAAGACAGTATTTAGCTTGTCTAGGGCTTCATGAGGGGTGTCAATGTCAAGGATATGAAATCGAAAATCTTGAGCAATGGACATTCCTATCAACCCTCGTGCTTGATCTTGTTTATTTTCCCATTTAGCAACTTTATCATCATCAGAAGGTTTATTTTCTAGCCCTGTGGCTATTCTATAAAGCCCTTTACTTCTAAGTATATCTACCATGTGAGGTAGCCATTGGAAATAATTGGTGATGTTAAGAATAATCGATCATGCACTTTTTATTTTTATTTTTAACTGAAACTAAGAAAAGCTGAAACTAACTGCTCCAATGGAAATATCTCAAAAAATTAGGCCGTTTCAAAAAAAATTGCTCGAAAAACGGCTTCCGGATGAAGAAGTTATGCCTTTTGAAGAAAAACTGAGTTGTAGATGCCGAATAGTTACGGGAACGCGGTGAAGTGCGGCTTTTAAAAAAAAAATTATGCCCCTTTGAGCAAAAACTTTTTACAAAAGAAGCTTGAGAAGGAGACTTTAACCCAAGACCTCTATTTTCATAAACTAACCCCTCACCAAGTGAGATAGTAAAAGGATTATGTTATTTTAGAAAAGAGGAAGGGGGGATTATTATTATTATTATTATTATTATTATTATTATTATTATTATTATTATTATTATTATTATTATTATTATTATTATTATTATTATTATTATTATTATTATTATTATTGGAGGCGTGCGTGTCTTTTCCTGCACAAAAAACGAGCAAAAAAAATGAAATGCAAAGCTTTACAATAGAATTTGAGATTCTCGATTAGCCTTACTGGCAACTATCACCTTTTTTACTATTTCTCATTTCCCGAGATCGCACAAAGACATGGGGAAAGAGCATACATAGCAAAAAAAAAAAAAAAAAACCATTTTTCTTGTTTCTGATTTGTCGAGATCGCACGAGGCGCACAACAAAGAGCATACACAGAGAAGAGGGTATAGATCAAGAAAATAAATAAAATCTTGATACAGGAAAAAAACTGAAATAAGCAGAACTATTAACAAATATAACTGCAAAATAGATGCTTTATACCTCCAAATCTAAACTGACATAACTTGGGCATCCGTAAACCTTTTCGCATGAAACGAAAGGCATTCGTCACCGTAACAAATGCTTCGGACACAATCGAGCAGTTCTCCAAGCCCAAAAATGTTCATAAATATTAGATCTACAAAACAACATTTGCATGTAGTCAAAACGACTTCGGATTTTGATCAACAACGGACGCGGCCCTCAAAATAGCTCTGATACCATGTAGGAATTTACAGGGTAAGTTTTGTAGATCAAGAACCAAAGGTCACCGCCCACAAATAGATCAAAAATCAATACACCAGTATAATCACGTGGTTAAAACCCTCAAAGAGGGAAACAGTGCATGCCCTAAGCCAACGCGACCACTCTAGGGAATTTATTAATATAAAAGAAAGGTTACATATGTTGCTCTCATAAACGGTTACCGGAAAAATGACCCTCCATGCTCTTTAAATAGAGATCATGGACCAATTGGGTGTTAAGCCATGGATCAAGTGCCATTAATACCGAGGTGAGAGATAACCGTCGGATCACTACAAATCGTGACTGTTGGATTATAAGTTACAAATGTACATGGTAAAGAAACACACTTTACCTAACTCTACACTAGACTAATTTATTCTTAACTATTTCCTATGTGTCGGAATATCCTAACAATGTCTTCCAAATGTCACCTTCAGCAATTCTAATTTGATGGTAGCCACTCCTTAAGTCCAACTTAGTAAAATACTTTGCATCTTTCAATTGATCAAGTAAATAATCTATTATAGGAAGTGGATAATGGTTCTTTATTGTAATTTTGTTCAATGCACGGATATCCACACACATGTGTCATGTTCCATCCTTCTTTGGCACCAACACAATAGGTGACCCACATGGCCAAGTACTTGGTCAGATGATCCCTTTTTCCAACAACTCTTGATTTTATTTTTTTTTCAGCACTCTCCATCACCGACATCCTATACATTCCAATGTTAGGAAGAGGACAATTTTGCTGCAACTATATTTCATGTTGGATTATGCTCTTGAGAGGTAATCCCTTTGGTTCTTGAAAAATCTCATTATTTTGATTCATGAGTTTAATCAAATCAGATTTCAACTTTGGATCACAACCTTGGAATGATTCATAATCAAGATCATTCTTTGGTTTAATAATAAGAAGAACAAAATTCTTTCTTGAATTCAACAATCTTTTCATTTGTCCTGCATTAACTAATGAAATATTTAGTTTCTTACGATGAGCTCTCACAATATACTCCACGCCATTTTTGAACAAATGGTACTTTTTTTCATGGCGATAGAAGATGGATTTCTAACATAGAGGTAAGGACTAACCAAAACAACTCCTTAAATATCAAGAGGTACAACATCTAATTCAACTTCGTCAATGAAGTTTGATGTGATTGCAAACCAAAGAATACACTTTCTTATAACCTGTAAAATCATGTTCTTGCATATCCAACCCAATGGATATCGTTTGGGATGTGGAATGGTTTCAAGATTAATTTTCTTGACTAAGTATTCAGATATCAAATTGGCTTGAGACCCACTATCAAATAGTGTGTCAATTTTTGTATGTTTTGAAATAATGCTCACATGAAATAATTCAATTCTTATTTCTTCATTTGGAGTACTAGTGTTACAATTTGATGAACTAGTGCTAACAATGGATTATTTTCCTTTCATACCCATGGATGTAATTTTAGTTTCATCACCTGAATTGGATCCCAAATCCTATTGAGTGGTTGTAGTTGTATTTTGTTTCCCCTTGTTGTTGAATTTCTTGCGTCTCATTTCTAGATGAAGATTCCAACAATGGTCTTCATCGTGACCCTCTTTGGAAAAATGTTTGCATGTCACTTTCTCTCCTTCCTTCTTAATGGGTGCATTTTTCTTTCATTTTCCCTTAAAACCCTTTTCTTTCTCTCCACCCTTAAATGGCTTCTTTTTACCCTCTTCTCGAATATTTTTTCCTCTTGCCTCAAGGTGAGTGGCTTGCACACAAACCTCATCTACACTAGTGGGATTGAAAATAAGGATAGTATTCCTTAGGTAGCTATGTAAACCCCATATATACTTCAGCAACGTGTCTTGTGAATGCAAATCAAAGCCCAAGATAAGATCTCTTCTTCTAAATTCTTGAGTGTAATATTTCACATTTTCACCTTTAAGTTGTCTAAATTTCTGCCAATTCCTAATGTCTTTCTACATATATGCTAGAGGGGAAAATTCTCTTTTAATTGCAGCAATGAAATTAGACCAAGAGATTGATATCTGACCATGTTTTTTTATCTCATCTTGTGCCTTGGCTTCCCATCATACTAGTGTTGCACCCTCCAGTCTCAAGGAAGTTACCTAAATATATGTATCATCATATTGAAGGTTTTGAATCCTGCAGTAGACCTGAAACTGACGAACCCAATTGTTAAGATTCTTTGCATTCACTTCACCATTATACATAGGAAGCTAAAATTTAATATCAAGGTTTAACAGGGATTGTTTACCAATTCCTTTTGAGCTATGTTGATGAGTATGAGTAACAGTTGTAGTAGTGGAAGAGGATGAAGATGAACGTGAAGATGGTGGTGAGGATGATGGTCGAGTAGATAGAAGTTTATCACCATTTCCATTACCTCCTCCTCCTGTAGAACCCTCTCCTCTTAGTGGCTTGGAGATTTCACCATGCAACCTTGTAGTCCTCTCTTCACAGAGCATGGAAAATTTTAGGGGCTAATATTCGCAGGTGGGCTAATTTTCCATGGTTTTTCCAAAAAAAAGATTCGCCAATTTCCATTTTTTTATAAAAATGATTCGCCCAAATTTTACAATATAAAATTATTTTACCTAAAAAATCGCCAACATTATATAGAAAATATATATAATATCATTATAAATTTGAATAATTTTACAATTACATCAATAAACATTTTATAGTTTGCATATTAGGGACTAGTGAGATTCGCCATTTTTTTAAACTTCAAGATAATTTTCCATCCTTAAAATTATCCATGTCATAGAGGCCCTTCATTATCTCTGTCATGTCAAAGAAATCCTTCCTAAAATCATTCTCATCCTCTGTCATTTTATCATTTTCTCCTTCATGAGACATGCTTACTAAATCTTCTACTGCAACTGGAGGTGAATCTTGTGGTGGATATTGTGGCAACTGTGCCCTCCTTCTCCTTGCTCTAACTTGAGAACCTGCACCCACAAGCTTGCCTTCTCCTCTCTTGAGATTAAACCTTCTAAGCATTTAAAAACTTGCAAAACAATTAAATAATATTTTCACAAGTAAACCTAGTCCTCTGATTCCACCTTGATTTGAATGGGAAAATTAGTATTTGTTGTGCTAAATTCCAACTCAGAATATAAACAAATTTCTTGAAGATTATGAGGTAAATTGCAAGTTAGCCATGAGTTTTTATGTGTTTTTATGTGAATTTGTTGAGAAAATTAACATAAACAAAACACTAAAGAAAAAAATTTAACAGACGTGAACATCACCATAAATATTAACATAATAACACATGATGAAGGAGTTCACCCCTCCTGGGATACGTCTCCTTGGTCTAGCTTCTAATGGCTTGGCCCTCCTCTATTATGCTCAAAAGTGTGATTACATATTTTCACAATGCTAAAACATCTTTGAAACCTATTCCAATGGCTCTTGAATACCCAAAAAGTCCTGTGTAGCCTCTTTCTACCTCGGTTTTATTAAAAAACTGAGTAAGTTATGGCTTCCCCAAGTTTTTTCACTAATCGCTCCACAAATTCCTCCAAATCCAGAACCATCCTATAATTTCACCCCGAAATTCGCTAACGAAGTGCCATATTGGCCAATTTTTGGGAAAATTTGTCAGAGCACTTAAATTCCTAATGACACCTTAAACCAAATTAACAACCCTAATTCCCCGGATTAAATTAAATAAAAAACGTGATAGTTTTTCATAACCGTTCGCGTTAAATGTTGAGGGCGGACACATGGCCATTAAAGGGCATTTAGTGTTACAACTATGGTCAATGGGGGGAGTGTGGGGCTAGCCTCCCGCCCATGGTCCCACCCACAGGTGGTGACCAAGGCTGGGGATAGACCCCAGCCTCCTCCCCCATGGCGAAAACATAGTCAAAACAAAACCATAATGAACCCGTAATATATTAAAAAACATTGCGATCGCACGATGGCAAAAGGTTTTGTGCTAGTTCTTGGAGGTCATGGGTTTGACCTAGGCACACTCTACTCAGACCTTGAAAAATGTTTGGTGGACCTCGGGCTGCCACATGGCATCCCTTGGTTGGGCCACGTGGCAGCCTATGATTGGCCACCATGAAACCCAATCAAAACACGCCAATTCAAACCAACAACGCAGTGCCACTTGGAATAATCTCACTCGTCGAGGAAGATACCCTTTTTATATTCAACCTACCACATGGGCATGCCCAGTCAGCTATACGGACTGCTGACTAGGTTGTCCTGCATTTTTTTTTAAATAATTGCATGTTTGACAAAGTGGAAAAAAAAAATTTATGGGATCATACGGTGTTAGTTTTCCATGAAACGAGTTGTGTCAGATTCTGAATGACGAGATCTACACGTTCGTTCAACTTACACACCATTCCAAGAACTTTCATTTTTAGCATAATTTTGAGCACCTAATCAAAAAATATCTCGGGGAGAAGGTGCAGTGAAATAATTACCTCACGGTTGGGTAGAGTATTTCTCTTTTGGTTTTTTTTTCTTTATCATTAGGAATGAATTATATAAGTATTGCATCTGCTTCTGTAAATTTTGATGTGTCATATTGACTAGGTATTATTTCCCAAGTTCGTTGTTGTCTGTTTATGTGTAAAGAAAGCATTGAATCTAATTTGGTTTGTAAGAAAATTGTGAATTCCTAATGAGCTAAAAATTGTGCAATAATTGTATCGTAATAACTCTACTATTATCACCTCTAGCAGTTTTGAAAGATAAAAAAAAATCATAAGTAGGTGATATGTAAAGGAAACCGTGAATTGTAAAACCCTCACCTTACACCAGAGGGTCTAATAATGTTAAGAGGTGGAAAGCTATATAGTTGACTTGGATTCTATTCCAGTATAATGACATTCAGATAAGGGTTAGTTCGGGGTATGCCAGAGGGTCGGTAGATGCATAACAGTCACTTACTGTTGGTCTAGGAAGGAAGGCACTTAGCCACTATAAAAATTACCATAAATAAATCTAAGATAGTCAATCAAATAAAATTCTAATATAAATAAGTTATATATATTAGACAGCCACCTTTGAATCTTATAACCCTAAACATGCAATTCAGACAGGTATACAATTTCAAATACAAAACAACCAAATTTGAAACCATAGTAACCGTGCAAGCTGATACAAAGAGAAAATCATAACAGAGGAAAATACACCAAAACGTAGCTTCATACATCGAATGGTAATAAATTATGTAAGCCATTAAATTGAAAACTATAATAGTTGTTGGTTCGATCCATAAATATCTAAAATATAAAGTCATGATTATCAAAATAACAATATTCATTTAGGAATTAAAGATTGAAATTAAGCACTCTGACAGTATGAAAATAATAGAAGAAAATATAGCAGTAGATCACCATGGAGAAACCTAGCTTCGAGGGTCCATCATATAACAACGGAAACAATCAAATGTTTTTGAATTATAAATTGGAACCGAAAAATGAAATTCGGCCATAACTTATGTATATACCATTAATAGTAATAACCAGAAACCTAGGTATAAGCCTATCAGAATTAACTTAGTTGAGTTAACTAGACTCGGTAGGTTCAATAAACTTCTTGTCGTAGAGAACCTTCTGAAAGGAAAGAATGTGCTCACATATGGTATAAGAAGAGGAGAACATTAGATTGTTACACCATGGAGAAAACCAAGAGTAACAATTCGAAACCCTGTAAATGCTCAAAGGAATCTAACCTAAGCCACGACTATGTCTGGAATAGAAATCCCTTGAGCTCTTCTTGTTCAGAACGTGACTGCTCATGAGAAAAGTAACAACATTATTTTAAAGACTAGAAATAATTCAAAACAAATCTTAAGGAATGATGAAAACTGCAAAGAGAATTTATCTTACTAGAGAATTTACGACCCTTGAAAATATGGCCATGCCCCAGTTTCGTGATGGAGCTACCAAAGAAAAAAACGATATGGCCAAAAGTTACAAACCATTCACGCAATAAACCCTCAACAAGCACAAGTATCAAACCCTTGGAGATGTAGAAGACCAGAGAGTCGAGTGCCAACGTGCAAATGAGACCTAGAGAAGAGAGAGGGGTGAGAGCTTGTTACTCTCAATGCCCCTCAATCAATCATATTCATCTGATGCTATGGAGTTTGGGAAGTCGTATAACTGAGGAAAATTCTAAGGATCAAATGGCAGATGGACAACTCAAATCGTTCTCCAAAATGTTCTGGATGTGACAATGACCGTCATAGTTAACTAAAGGCATAGTTACCATAATATTAAGTTTAACTGTATGTATAATTACTGAATGTATGAGTGAGCCATGTGTTCCAAGGTTATCACATGTGTAATAATGTACCACCAATCCAAATTCCTTAAAAATGTATCATTTTTTTACAAATTTGTAAATGAATATTGGTTCAATATGAGTCTAGATAGTTACCATGATAAGTTTTGAATTATATACCTATATGTTTATAGTTTTTAAAAGGATTAGGTGTGTAAATTTTATTTTTTTGTAGTGTTTGTAGTGTTCCTGTGTGGGGGTGTTATAAGTGGTATCAAATCCACGTTCCAACACTGTGCCCATTGGGTGATTAAGCAATAATAGAAATTGTTTGTGCTAATATTGAGTGGTGAACGAAAAATGTGAGGAGATTTGGGTACACACCACCAAGGCCAACAGTTCGAGTTGGTCCTAATCCACTTATTGAATGGAATCTGAAAATGTGGGTTAAACTAGAGAAGGAGTCGTGGAACACTAATGGGGCTATGTATGAAATAGTACAACAATTAAAAAGTGAGATGGCAAGGTTGAGAGTCGACAATGAAAGGATGATGTAGGAACATGAGAGGATCATGAAGACCCTTTCAGACAAATAGAACCATAGACAACCTACTTCCATCCCTGACCTTGAAAATAGGGTGGAAACACATAGACAGAGGGAGGATAACTCAGAATTTGAGGCAGATCAAGAGAATAATGAGGAGGAATCTAATAATGTCCCTCAACATAAAGGTCCTAAGAGACAAAAGATAGAGTTGTGAGGCGAATTTTAAAAAAAATAAACCTCTGATGTTTTATGATGAGCAGCAGGAAGCCGCAAAAGCTTGGCTCATTAATATGAGCAAGAATTTTCCTATATATGAATATGACCCCAATTTAAAAGCTCTTTTGGAAATTTACTAACTGCAGGGTAAAGCCACCTTATGGTGTGAATAAGTGAAGGTAGTATAGAGAATTGGGGAGCATGAAGTGAGGTTGTGGGATTTTCAAAGAAATTTCAAAAATAAATACTTGACAGAGTGCTTTTATGATGAAAAGGTGAAGGATTTTCACGATATTATACTAGGGCAGCTCACAATGGATGAATTTAAAATTAAGCTTACCTCACTGTTCAGGGATGTTCCATATATAAGAGAAGAGAAAGCAAAAGTTCAATGATTTATAGTAGCCTATCTATTTACATGAAAGAGCATATGGAATTTGATAACCCAAAAACTATGGATGAAGTTATCAGGAAGGTCATATTATGCTATTAGCAAATGAAATAGAAAGAGGATAGTGGGAAAAAGTGGGTAGAGAAAAAAGGACAAAAGAAAATATGCACAATACTAAGGAATTTAAGTCTTCAAATTTTAAGAGCCCATATAAAAAATCACAGAACAAGTATTCAGGGAAGGATCAACAAAATTTGAGATTGCATAATGAGGCAAAAGTTGTTTCTCAGCCTAATAAAACTAAATCTAAGACAACAGTTAGACCCCCATTACAGTGTTGGGGATGCGGAGGGTCGCAGTATGTTAAAAATTGTCCTTACCGGAAAGGATTTAAATCAGTAGATGAAATTCAGGAAGCTTCCATAGTGGGGGGTGTGGCAAGAAGTATACCCATAATTAATGTGGTGGTGGAATATCAATAGGCAGAATATCAACCAACCATGATAGAATTTGAAGGTAAAATTTCTAACCACCCTATGTCTAGTTTAATATATCCAGGGGCTAGCCTGAGTTATGTTAGCCCCAAAATAGTGGAGAACTGTTATTTACAATAAACTAAATTTAATAATCCATGGTTGGTGCAACTAGCCACGGGATCCAAAATTAGGGTGATAGCTAAAGTAGATAATTGTCCAATGACATTGGCATATTAGGTGATAACTACAAACTTAAATTTCTCACCCTTAGGATCATGTGATGTCTTGATTGGAATGGATTGGTTCGAAAAATATTGGTCAATAATTAAATTTAAAGACAAAACAATCAGTTACTTGGAAAAAGAGTGCATAAGACAAGAGGTTGAAGGCATGAAAATACCCTTGAAGTTGAGACCCGTTACAACATCCTAGTTAGAAAAATGTATTAAAAAGGGTTGTCAATTTTATGCAGGACAAGTGGGTTATACTAACTTGAAAGAAAAGACTTCCACTCTCGGAGATTTTCCTATTGTGCAGGAATTTTTTGATATTTTTCCTGAAGATATTCCTTGGTTACCTCCTCAAATGAGATTGACATTACCATCAATCTCATACACGGTGTTTCACCAGTATAAATCCCCTTATCATATGCGTGTTCATGAACTAATAGAGTTAAAGATGCAATTACAAGAACTATTAGAAAATAAGTATACTCGTCCAAGTGTATCACCCTAGGGAGCCCCGGTGTTATTTGTTAGAAAAAAGATGGCACTCTAAGATTATGTATCAATTACAGACAGCTAAATAAGTTAACAGTTAAAAACAAATAACATTTACACCGCATTGATGACCAGTTTGATCAAGTCAAAGGAGTAGCGATATTTTCTAAAATTGATCTACGATTGGGTTATCTTCATATAAGAATTAAGTAAGAATATGTACATAAAATTTCTTTTAAAACTCGTTATGAAAATTACGAATTTTTGGTCTTTCCTTTCGGTTTAACCAATGCTCCAACAATGTTCATGTGTCTCATGAACAATATATTTCATCCATATTTGGATTAGTTTGCATCGATTTTTATAGATGATATTATGGTATACTCTAAAAATATCAAAGAACATGAAAAACACCTTCAAATTGTCCTACAAACTCTATGATAGCATCAATTGTATGAAAAATATAGTAAGTGTGCCTTTTTCAAAGAATATATCCAATATCTAGGAGATCTCATTACCAAAGAGGGGATAGCGGTAGACCTAGAGAAAATAAGGACTATAATGGAATGTTAAACACCTAAGAATGTAGCGAATATAATATCATTTATGGGATTAGCTTGATATTATCGACGATTTATCCAAGGATTTTCAAAAGTGGCCTATCCCATTACTTCCTTACAGAAAAAGGGCAAAACTTTCAAATGGACAACTAAGTGTCAAAATAGTTTTAATCATTTAAGAAATTTACTTACTACTGCCCCTATTATAAGAATTATTGATCCATATAAATAATTTACTATTTGTATTGATGCTTGTAAGGAGGGAGTGGGAGGTATCTTTCTACAAGAGGGCATAGTTGTTGCATATGAATCTAGGAAGTTGAAAGAACATGAATAGAAATATTCGACATATGATCTAGAATTAACAGTTGTAATACACGTTTTCAAAATATGGCGACATTATTTACTTGGAAAAAGGTTTGTGATGATGACAGACCATAGTGGCCTAACTAACTACTTAAAACAACCTACCTTAAATGCTCGATAGGCCCATTGGGTTGAATTTCTAAGTGAATTTGAATTTGAAATTAAGCATTTGAAGGGTAAAGATAATCGTGTGGAAGACACCCTGAGTAGGAAGATAAAAAAAATTTATGAAATTTTATTTTGTAAAATAGAAGTAAATTTTAAAGAGTAGATTAAAGAGGCAGCTAAAAGTGACCCTGAGTATCGTTTCTTGTGGCAACAAGTGAAAGACCAGCTAGTAGAAAGCAACAACTCAGTTATCAGGTGGATGTAGAAAATTTTTTAGTATATCAGAAAAAAGTGTATGTGCCCAATCAAAACAACATCAAGCAAGTGATATTAGATCTGTATCATAAAAGTCCCTATGCAACCCATCCGGGATACGAGAAACGAATAATTTATTTACGGAAGGAGTACTTTTGGGCGGGTATGAAGAAGGAAGTGGTTGAATATTTGACTAAATGTTTGGAATGTCAGATGGTAAAGGCCAAGAACCAACATCCTGCTGGACTACTTCAGTCCTTGCCCATTGTTGAATGGAAATGGGAAAATATTACGCTTAACTTTGTTACTGGTATACCTAAGCCCAGGAGACAAAATGACTCAATAATGGTGGTAGTAGAAAAATGATTAAATATGCACATTTCATTCCCATACAATCCAATCACAAAGTGGTCCAAATTGCTAACATATTTATAAAAGAAATTTTTATATTACACAGAATACCTAGGGTCGCAATTTATGATTGAGATGTTAAATTTACATATGCTTTCTGGAAGGATTTGTTTAATGGGTTAGGTACTCAAATACAGTTCATCACTATGTATCATCCTCAAATAGATGGAAAAAATAAATGAGTAAATCAAGTACTTGAATACATGTTAGGAATATATGTGATGCAGTAGCCGACAAAGTGGGAGAATTACATTCATTTAGTAGAATTCGCCTACAATAATAGTTATCACACCTCTCTAAGAATGATTCCATTTGAGGTGTTTTATGGATGTATGTGCAGAACAACGAACAATTGGAGTGGCCCAGAGGATAAATTGATTCTAGGACCTGACATGTTGAAGGAAATGAAAGCAACAGTTAAAAAGGTAAGGGTGAATTTAAAAGCGGCCCAGGACATGCCAAAAAATATATCTTGATAAGAAGCGGAGCTTCCATGAGTTTCTAGTAGGGGGCACATTTATGTAAGGATTAAACCAAATAAGAGTACCTTGCATTAGAGAAGGTGTGCAAAATTGACCCCTCAATTTTGTGGTCCATTCCAAATTTTACCTTGGGTTGGGCTGGTAGTATATCAACTATCCCTGCCTAGTTACATACACGTTCACAATGCATTTCATTATCACTATTAAATAACTACATTTATGACCCTAATCATATCATTGATTGGAAGGAGATACATGTAAGGTGTGCTAAGCATGTATTCATATGATTGGCACCACATTAATAATAGATAGATAATAATTATTGAATATTTGTGCATACAGGGTGAACCGGACACAGAGTTTATGTTCAAACCCCTAGGCTTATCACACAGATTAAGATACAATGGAAACACTTTAGTTCCAAGGAAGCTAACTCGGAAGATGAAAATCTTATAAAGGAAGCATACCCTGACCTATTTTAAAGGACAAGAAACACAAGGACGATATTTCACTTAATGGGGGAAATATCTAATTACCCCTAGCAATTTCATGAATATTTATCTACTACTTATTGTATTTGAAAAGATAATTGTGTTTGGATTGTGGGCTGGAAGGCTAAAACTCATTATGTGAATATGTGTTTAATTCTTAATCGGGATTGTATAATATATTATTTTATTATAAACCATGATTGGAAATCAATTCTAGAGAAGGATGACCCCATGTATTTGGACAGTTAGGGTAAAACAGTTACCTACCTAAGTTCCTCCATGGGAAACCAAACAGGAAAAGGAAGGAAGCCAAAAGGGTATTGTGAACCTGAGGCTGGAGGAAAAAACAAAAAAAGGAACTTAAAAATAAAAGGATACTCTAGATTTGGTTTGCCAGTGGAGTATATCTGAAGGAGAGAGCTCAGACTGAGGAAATTTTTCTAATTATGGTGATGATCAGATAGCCTGAAACCTTCCGATAATTTTGTTTGAAACTACCTGGGGAAATCTAGCTCGAGGGGAGGTGCACTAAAATACTGAACTCATGGTTGGGTGGAGCATTTATATTTTTGCGGTTCGTGGTTTATTATCAGGAATGAATTACATAAGTATTGAATATTCTTTTGGAAATGCTACTGTGTCATGTTGACTGGGTACTATTTTCCCAAGTTCGTTGTTGTTTGTTTATGTGTAAAGAAGAAATGGATTTAATTTGGTTTGTAAGCAAACTTGGAATTACTAATGAGATAAAAATTGTGCAATAGCTATGTCGTAAGAACTCCACTATTAGTACCTATAGCATTTCTGAAAGATAAATAAAAATCATAGGTAGGTGATATGTAAATTAAACTGTGAATTTTAAAACCCTCATATTACGCTAGAGATTCGAATGGTGTTAAGAGGTGGAAAGTTATATAGTTGACTTGGATTCTATTCTAGTATCACGACCTTCAGAGAAGGGTTAGTTGCAGGTATGCCAGAAGTTAGATAGACCTAGAACAGTCCCTTACTGATATTCTTGGAAGGAAGGCACTTAGCTACTATAAACATTACCTTAAATAAATGTAAGATAGTCACTAAAACAAAATTCTGATACAGAGAAGGTATATAAATTAGAAACCCACCTTTGAATATTATAACCCTGAACATGCAATTCAAACATGTATACAATTGCAAATACAAAATAACAAAATCTGAAACCATGGTAACCATGAAAGTCAATACCAAGAATAAATCATAACAGAAGATAATACACCAAACTATAGCTTCATACATATAATGGTAATAACCTATGTAAGCCATTAAATTGAAAACTATAATAGTTTTTGGTTCTAGCAATAAATCTCTAAAATACAAGTTTCATGATTATCCAAATAATAATACTCCTACATGAATTAAAAGATTGAACTTAAACATTGTCACTGTATCAAAAGAAGAAAAAACCCTACAACAGTAGACCTCCATCGAGAAACTTGACCTCAAGGATCCATCATAAAACAACAGAAATAATCAAATCTCTCTGAATTATAAACTCAAACTTATGAATTAAATTCGGACATAACTTTTGTATATATCATTAACGGTAATAGCTAGAAACCTAGGTATAAACCTATCAAACTTAATTTAGCCAAGTTCACTAGACTCGGTAGGTTAAATAAACTTCTTGTCATAGATAACCTAAGAACCTTCTGAAAGGAAAGAATGTACTCACTCCTAGTATAAGAAGAGGAGAATGTTAGATAGTTACACCATGGAGAAATATATGAGTAACACTTCACAACCCTGTAAATGCTCTACGCGCATGCAAAAGAGAGAGGGTTATTCCAGCCGAGAGAGATAGTATTAAAAGTAAACATAGGAATTAGCCAGAAGGGCAAAAATATTTGGGAAATTCACCTGTGTAATGAGACTAGAACCCTCAAAACCTTGGAACCTCAAGCAGTTGTTAATACCCATAGAAAACCCTGTCAATGTTGTACCAACACTTATGAGGAAAATCAGTAAGTTCTTAGGCATATAACCTATGTCACAACTTAGTCTGGACTGGAAATTCCTTGAGCTCTTCCTCTTGAGAACGTGACTTCTCCTGAGAAAAGTAATAACATTTTCCTTAATATTGGAAAGAATTCGAAACAAAGATTAAGGAAGGATGCAAACTCCACAAAGAATTTATATTACCTGAGAATTTCCGACCCTTGAAAAGGTGACCATGACTTAGGTTCGTGATGGGGCTACCAAAATAAAAAATAGCACCATGGTCAGAAGGTACATACCCTCGAGGAAACAAACCCTTGACAAGAAAAATTATTAAACCCTTGGAGATGCAGAAGACCAGAGCGTCGAGTTTCAATGTGCAAATGAGATCTAGCAAAGAGAGAGGGGTTAGAGTTAGTTACTCTCAATTCCCCTCTTTGAATCATCATCATCCGATGATATGGAGATTCGGAAGTCGTAGATCTTAGGAAAATCCCAATCATCAAATTCCAGATGGACAACCTGGATTGTTCTCCAGAAGGTTCTGAATGTGACAATGACCACCAAAGTTAACTCAAGGCATATTTACGAGAATATTAATTTTAAATCAATGTATATTTATTTATTGTATTAGTGAGCCATGTGTTTTGAGGTTATCACATGTGTAATAATGTACCAGCAATCCAAAGTCCTAAAAATAGATCGATGTTTTACAAATTTGTAAATGAATACTGGTTCGATATAAATCTAGCTAGTTACCATGGTAAGTTTTAAATTATATACATATATGTTTATAGCTTTAAAACGATTAGGTGTGTAAATATTTTTTTTGTAGTGTTTGTAGAGTTCCTATGTGGGGATGTTACGAAGGTGTTGTTGGGAGAAGTGAGGGCTTATCACCTAGTTGATTTTTATAATAAGTAGCTCTTTTTGGAAGACTTGTAGATTGGTGACTATCCATATGCTTCATATTTTGAACTTGTAGGTGTTTTTGTTAAATGGTTTCCTAATTTGGGTCATTTTTGTAAGCAACGGTTGCACTTCCTTAGTTCCCTTGCTCTCAATCAACAAACTTCTAATTTTTTATGAAATCAAACTTTTGTGATTCATAATGATAGGAAAATATCTTTCAGAATAATCATGTATCATTTATTTGGTGTCAAATTTTCGAACCAACTATTGAAGTTCATCATCAAGACAAATATAGAGAATCTAATCTAACAAGGAAAATAAATATTGTTGAGATTTTCAAGAGAATTCTAAAATCATACTTTCTTGAGGCTTTTGTTCACGTAAAAGAATATTGATACTTATAATGTCTTCTACTCTCTTGAGTATATTAAACGTATGGTTCGTAACATCCACTTCTATCTCAACAATTTTGATTCTCTCTTAGAAAAGGTGGAATTAATTCTAGTTTCAAACTCTTGCTCAGATGACATCACGGATCCCCATACTCATAGTGGGCACACTCTTCTTCTGTTCTCTTTGGACCATGGCTCTTATGAGGCAGATACATGATGATTTCAGTGGGTTTATAATTTTATGTCTTTTCGATAAGTTTAGTGATATAAGTAATCCAACTTATATGCATTTCTTGAGTGCATTTCATTTGCATGTTTAGCGATGACACTTTGGTTTTTTTTGTTGGGAATTTAGTCAGTAAACCTTGGGTTTTATGCTCTTGTGTATATCTATGTTATTGTTTATCTCTTATATTATAATGTTCTTTCTTTCCCTAGTGTTCATATTCCTTTGTAAGTTCTGGTCACATAGTGGAAATTATGTTTTGTGGAGGAAAAGTGTGCAATTTATGTGGCTTAACATTTAGAAGGAGATGCTTAATATTTGACTCCATATCGATAAATGCAGTGAAACCGTGGTAATTTTATTGTTAAAAGGAATTAAAAATTTAGAATTGTGCGCTTTCAATTCACTAATATTTTCATCGTTGATTTATCTTATCTCAACTTTTAATTTAGTATTCTTCTAGCAATTTTTAACCTTTCTAATTTATTAATTTTTAAAGTTTTGTTGGGAAGAGACTTGTTATCTTCTACAACTCAAAATACATATTGTAAAATCATTTACTATTAGTTAAATGTAAAAATAATTATATAGTAATATATATTAATTTAATTTAAATAAAAGTTGATAGTTAAAATTTAATAGAAGTTAAAATTAAACTTTCCATTAACCTGCTCTAGTTAAAATTTTTAAAATCATAAATATTGTTTTCTCAATTTTATTTTAAATTTAGTAGATATTTGTTAGAATAACAAATTTAAATTATGAAATTTACATAATACTAATTATAAAAAAAAATTTAAGGTATTAAATTTATTTATATATCTATAAACACATTTTAAATAAAAGTAAAATATTTAAGTCTACTAAAAAAAATATAATACAACAAAAATATATATAAAATAAATAAATTATATTTAAAATATTTATTGTTTTCCCCGATCAAGGTGTGAGGTTGGTAATGATCCGTATGGGGATCGAAATCATGATTAAAAACAGAAGGGAGAGGGCAAGTGGGTGGCCCATCCAACGCCTTTCCATAAGCGAAGAAATTAAGAATATGTAGATTCGTAACCCTTTGTCAGATCGGACCTTGTGCAAGGGTTATCTCTCCCTATAGGTGTCGAGTGCCATGTGCTGCATGCAAGAATTTGTTGGGCTTTATTCTTGGTTTGTTCGGAAGGAAGTAAACATTTCTCGTTGGATCGGGGTGCTGGTATGAAAGAGGAAAAGTGCAGGAGACAGTCACGACGAGAAGGCAAAGTGCAGATCCTGGTATGTTTCTCAGGCTTTCCTAGTTAATGAGATGGAGGATTCGCCTTAGAACATGTTTGAAGAATGGAGGGGTTCGAGGAAATTGTTGCTCTGGAAAATTGGGTTGTTGATTAATTTAGATTTGTTTTCATTTCCATGTCAATTTCTATTTATGGCAATTTCCTTGATCAAATGGGAATGTATTGTAATTTATGGTCTGCCAGTGATATTATGCCTGCATATATCGTATGTGAATTGGTTTACCTCTGGTTTCTGTTGCTTCTACATGTTGGGGGTAGTATAGTGATTATGGGTTTTGAAAGGGACCAACCTCGTAAACCCCGGGTGTTAGCACTTGATGGGTTCGTCGCATATTATAAGGTAACACCAGGGGCAGGGGAAAACTATAGTTTTTAGAAACACAAAGGAACTCTATAAAAATTTTATGTGTCCGACAGATAAGAGTTAACAATCTATTTTTCTGTATTATCATTTCTGGCCCCCCTAAACTATGAGCCCCTTCGGCTCTTTCACTATGGGTCTTACCTCTTGTGCAGGTTAGAGTGGCTCCGGAATTGTTGGGTGGTCCGACAAAAGTCATAATGGTGAAGGTAGCATATGTTCAAGGTAAGCGAGGGCATGGAGGTTGTGACAACAACCCGCCAAGTGACAAAGCTTAAGCGCAGAGGGCATCGACCAGTAAACCCCAATGTCAAAAAGGAAGGAAATCTGATGGTGAGAACATGCAAAGCATCATGCATGCGTATAGCGTTGGTACCCTGACATAGGTGAGAACCATGATTTCTTCATGGGAGACAAAATTAAATTCAAAAACAGTAGCGGAGCTCTAGGTTGAGGACTGGACAACCTTGGTTTCAGACCCCGAGCATACCTTAGGGTGGCTTAACCTATTTAAACAGTCGGTCCATCTATATTGGCTTATGATTAACAAAAAAATTAACAAGTCATACTAGTAGCTAATCATCATATTTTCTACTGGAGTAGGGTATTTGGCAGTTGACCCTAGAATTTCAAACTAATGTAGACCCTGGCGCTAACGTTCGATTCAGCCAAGGCAGATGTTTTGGTGATGCAGTTGTATCTAGACTCGGATCGGCCTTCAGATGAACCTCGAATTCTTGTGTAGCAGTTATGGCTTTCACCATAATACATTTCGGAAATGTATTATGGTGAAATTTTTAATTGCTATGCAGGAATTCGAGGGTCATCCAAAGGCCGAGCCGAGTCTTAAAGATATGAAAAAATAAATTCAATCCATACATCTACAACTACATCACCAAAAATTCTGCCTTGGCCGAATCGAACGTCATCTTTAGGGTCTGCATGAGTTTGAAATGGCAGGGTCAACTGCCAAAGATCCTGCTCGAGTAGAATCATCTGATGATTAGCTACTAGGATGACTTGCTAATTTTTTTTGTTTTCTCATGATTATTTGGTCGGATAAAATTTACTTTAATAGTCATGAGTGTAGATGGTTAACATATTTTATGGCATACAAGGCTTTGATAGACAGACTTAACATGTTAATGTTTTGGATGGCTTATAATGTTTTTTGGTGGCCAACAAACCTGATTTCCTTCAGGCAGGTTGAGGCCATGTAATGTATTATATGATTTTAAACTTCTTTTATGAATGAATGAATACAATGGTAATGCCAAGCTTACAAAAAAATAGATGGGATGCCTTAATTGTTGGACAAGTGGCAGAGGAGACGGTGGCGGAGCCTGTACGACCTCCACGCGCACCCCATCCCCATGTTTAATAGAAGTGATAACAAGGGCCAACGTGTGATGTTTTCACCCATGACGATGGCTATTAAATCCCATCCTTGGAGCTAGTTACACATTTCTTGGTCGTGGTGCGAGATGGTAGTGTTGTGTAGTGCGGTAAGGGTTGTGGAGCTCCTACATGCCTTAGCGAGGTCTAGACCTTGGGGAATAGGCAGATTAGTGTGCAGTGCAAGGTGTGTTGGTAGCGTTGGATGGCCCTTGGGACCCTAGAACTTCCAAGGAGAATGAACTGGTTAGAATTATCATCGACCCAGTTAGTTTGTGTGATGCGTTGAATTTTAGAGGAGAAGAGCCAGGGCTAACACAACTTGGTCAAGCGCTGGAAAATTATCCTCTTCTGGTTCGTGAGCGGTGGAGAATTTTTTCAGGTGACTCATGGTTTCGGACTTCTTGGCCCCTGCAGCAAGCCTTTATTTTCTCAAGGTCCCTGAGATTTTTTACCGCTGGGAAGGGCTAAGTTAGCTAGAGGAAATACATAGAGGCAATTTTAGAAGAGGTTACGAGACACCGCGAACAGTTTCTGAAGCCCTGTGCTGAGGAATTATTGTCCTGCTTTTTCTGGGTATGGAGAGTTAATTTCGGTGACGACTGGTGCTAGATAACCCCTCAATTATCTTTAGGGGCAGTGGTGAAAAATACATTATTTTCTTTTTCTTTGTGAGGTTGGTAGGGTGTTTGCTTATGTTTCCCTTTCAGATGTTTTGGGTACACCGAGATGCCTCGTCACTGAGGGAGACCACGTCGTGGGGGTGGTAATCCATGGTGAGCATATCAGCAAAAGTGAGACAATGATGCCTTGACAGGTTCGTCGAGCAGCCGTGAGACAAAGGAGAGAGTTGATGGTTTCTTGGGGCATGTGGTTGCTCCAACATCGCTAGAGTCTATTGCTACTTAAATACGGAACATTCAAGTGAACAAGGAAAACCTCAGGAACCAATGGTATGATGACCATAACAAGTTGGTATCTTTCGTCAAGGACATTCAATTTGGCTAAAGTGAAATCATGGAACAATTGGATAATCTGTCGCTAGAAAATGCGCACTAATGACCACCTTCGTAGTCTAGAAGCGAGGGTGGAGCATTGATTTTCATATGCATGAATATGTTGGCTATTTCGCAACTCCCCCTGTAATTCCCTCCAACCCCTCTCCTTAATATGTTTCTTTATGTTATTTTTCTCTTTCTATTTATAGCATATATGCCATGGCTCCTAGGTTGTCGGAAAATAATGCATGAAATCGGTAGCTCATGTTATCTTCCATATCCCAATCCCAACAAGTTAGGTCAGACTGAAAAAAAGGAATCTATCAAAATACATTTTGTACTCTGCACTTTGATGTTAATATAATGATTGAACTTTAAATATATATATATATATATAATAAGAATCTATGATTTAATAAAATAAAATTTAAAATAAATCTATTTTCTAATATTAATATATAGAATGTTTACTAAAATTCCTAAAGTTTATTAAATATTATTTTTATTTAAAACTATAACGAACAATTATAAATTAAAATATATATTTTTTAAAATTTTAAATAAATAAACAATAATAATTAAAATTATTGTTATTATATATTTTTTTATTAAAACAGATTTTGATTTTTTCATAAAATATATTTTTCAAATAAATATAATTTATTCATATTATACTACATCCTCATAATTCATATATATTATATTATAAAATTTAATATAGAATTAATCATAATTCACATATATCATATTATAAAACTTAATGAAGAAATAATATCTAAGAATAAATTAGACATGGATTAACCTTTTTTTAAAGGTATTTTGTGATCCATAAGAAAGATTTCTATTAATTAGAAAGATAGACTAGTATTGAGCATAAATTCAGGTAGGCAAATATTTATATCTATTTGTTACCAAACTCTATTTAGATAGGAGATTTTGACAATTCTAAACAGATCCGATCAAATTAAACATATTTAACCAAACCTACCAATCAGGAAAACGTGCATTCCAAAATTTGAGTATATATATATATATATATATACTTTTCTGTATCAAGACCCTCTATAATACTTGGTATATCTTAGTAAACCAATAATAATAATAATAATAATAATAAAATTAAACTAAACATATTTAATAAAACCAACAAATTTGGAAAACGTGCATTCCAAAAATTTGAGAATACAACTATTAGACATATATACATTAATCATATTTAAAAAAAAAATTCTTAACTTTTTTTTTGGATCCAAGGCCCTTTATAATACTTAGTATATCCTAGCAAACCTATAATAATAATAATAATAATAATAATCATTGTAGAGACCAATAATTAGAAAATTAAACCTAATGGGTAGCTAAGTGTAAAGCTTAAGGAAGCACCCACTAAGATGTCTATGTGGTTATCCTTGAAATCTACACCAATTTCCATGACCAGAACTCCTCATTTTCCCTCCCTCGCTAGAACTCCGCATATTTTCCTCCCACCATTTGTACAGAGCTAGAAGACCTCACCCTTGTTTCTCTATTTTGTCCAAACTAACCTTATGACCGATACCCTCGGTCCTGTTATATGTGAAATCACGAGGGTCATCATCACACCAAAAGCCTTTCACATTTGACCTAACTTCCAAATTTTTTCAGTGATTTCCAAGCCATAGACATTGCACCGGCGCAATGGATAGGCCTCGCTAGCCTAGCTAAGGAAGCAAAAACACCAAATATATCCAATAAGTAATGAGAAGAACACGAAAAAGTGAAAAACCATTAATATGTCAAAGGGGAGAAATCAATATTACAAATATTGAAAAGGTTGAATGAAAAAGCCAATTGCACTCCCCACAACTAGATCAACTAGGCAGGCCTCATGCTCCACTCACTTCTTTGTCTCAGTGAAACCGACCCTATTTCATCGACATGATGACAGCGCCCCTGTCATTCTTATTTTCTTTCAATCTACGAATGAATTTCCTCCATCTCTATTCCCTTCTACAGAAAATCGCAGCGCTTTCAATGGGAATGGTCTGTAGAATGGAATAATAAAGGTAATCACCTCAAGAACTCATCCTTGGAAGGTTGGATTCTAGTTGGGGCTCCATCCCATAAAGTTGCATCCTTCATATGGCGTAGTTTGATGCTTGCGAAAACCTAGCTCTCTCGAAATTTTTGTTGGAAGGTGGCCAGTGGTGAAAATGTTTTAATAGGTTTGGATGAAATCAAAGGGTTAACTAGGGCTCATACCCTCACGGCTCTAGTAATAAAATATCTAAATGAACGTGGCATGGTCTCCCTAGCCAACCTAGTGGATGGTCATATTGCAATATTGTATGGTAGATTTATCTTCTAGCTCACTGTGAGATCGAATGGGAACAATATAGATACCATTTGTACAATTCTCGGATATCCCTATCCCAAAAGGAAGATAGGCTCATTTAGGGGGTAGGGCCTTAGTGGGATACATTGTGGCCAATGATTATTATACATTCATGTCAATCAAAAGTGAGGTTGGCTCCCAAGGTAATTGGTTAGAGCTCATGTGGAAATGGATGTTCCATTAAAGATAAAATGCTTCACATGGTTTGTCCTACTCAACCAAATATTCACTTGGGAAAACATGAGGGGATTTCATGGCCTGGGATGGTGCCCATTGTGCAGGCTATCCCTTGAAGATTCTCTACATCTTTTACTATAGTTCCCCTCAACAGTTTCCATATGAGAAGAGGTCACAAAATCTTGAATGTCGATGTTGTAGTGAGTCGATCATCTGTTTCTCCTCCCTTGCTAACTAGACTTCTAGGCAAAAAGAATACAGGGTCCTCCCTCTGTACATTTTTTTTGGGAATTTGGCAAATTCGGAATGCTACCATTTTCTAAAATATATCTCGTGACACAATGATAACAAGCATAAAAAATTTTTCTTGTTTCCAAGATATTGGGCCATGGAAACCCAAAATCAATATATGTTGTGTTTCTTATAAGAACCTTGGGGGAACTTTTCCCATCGTTTCTTTTGATGGAGCCTCCTCTGGTATGTGTGGCTCCAGGGATTATATTTAGATCAGTTCATTATTTTCCTATCATTTTTACTGGTGTGGTGGATATCATACTAACTCAAGAGTAGAGGTAGTGGCCCTTTAGGGGGTGTTTCAGTGTGTTTCCTGGCTGGATATTGACAAGATTATCATAGTGGATCACTCCAAAATGGTAATTGATTAGGCACAAGGTCACAAATCCATAGAGGTCCCTTCCTTATATCCTTGTTTGCAGAATATTCAAGATCTAATGGCCTCTTTTAGGAGGAGCCATCTGCTTGTGGATCTGGGTCATTCGCGTTGTAGCTCTGGGTAGTATTTTCTTTCTTATCATGCTTTTTTTTAGCAGTTTTTTTTTGGGTTTCTAAGGTAGGATTATTTATCCAAATGAGGCTTATTGTAGATCATTTTAGTTTTTTTTAGTTTCATTATTTTCTTTTCTTTCTTGGCTAGTGGATCTTACAGACTTTGGATACAAGTGATATGCCCATATTATGGGAAGTCGTCTCCTCTGGCTCAATGTTGATTATGTTCCTTTGTGCATTATTATTTACCTTGCTGCAAAGTCTTATTTTGGAAATTTTTCGAACTGAAATTTTCCTGATTGATCACCACTCTCCACCATCTTTAGTTTCCAATTTCCTGATTTCACATGAAGTCTCAGGTGAAAATTCATTAAAATATGTCGTAGTTGAGTCCTCAGCAAAGATTCAAGCCCTCTTTTGACCTTGTGGGTTGTTGTTGTCTCCACCCATCCTTGATCGCATGTGTTTCTTGGGAGGCATGCCGAGCTGGCGGGGTTCCCACCACTAAAGAACACTTAAGAACCTATTGCCACACACCTGACAATAAGGAGTACCAAACAAAACACCAACATAATGCAAGTTAGTTGAAACACCTGACCTGCCAAAATAAAACATGAACTAGACAGTAATACTGGAGGGACCACTGCACTCAGAAGCCCCAAGCAAGATTAGACCTCTCCCTTCGAAACCCACTGAGACATGAATGTTCAAACAAAGACAAAGAAATAAACAGGTTCAAATAGCGAATTTTCCACATTTACACCATACTAATTAAACCAAAATGGTGATACAACATTGTCTCGCTTTTACATACTTGACATGAGAAATAGCACACACTAACCAAGACTCCCTACTATATTCTTATACCGAGACAGACTACACCCAAGACTAGATTTACCCAAAACCACCCTAAATCCCAACCCAACATAATTTCGTGAGATTTGACAGGAAAAAAACTTGTAATATTGAAAGGAAATATAGACATCCAAAGCAAGGCTAGGAGAACAAGAACCTGGTTTGTTGAGCCTAAGATGGAAACCCTAGTCCTTTCGGTAGGTCGTGTTATTAATTGATAAATACATTGCCATTAAAGTCTTTTATTGCTAATATTTTAGTAACGGATCTACGTATACAATATTATGATGATATTTTAACTGTAAATAATGATCATCTTCGTATATTTGAATTCCTTTTTGTGTTTTCAAATATGTTTCAAATTAGGCATATGTGAGGAAGTGTGAAATGCCCCATTAAGAGGAATAACACATTGTGAGAGTAGTCATGAAGCCACTCGTTCTTCTGCACATAACTCGTTTTCCATAAAGCTATTTAATTGATTCTTTTCGCATAAATATTTTTGCATAGTAGAATCTATCTTCTTACTCAATAACACCTTTTGTTCAACCGTATCATTGATTGATAAATACATTGACATTAAACGCTTTTATTACTAATATTTTAGTAAAATATTGATGTATACAATATTATTGTTGATATTTTAAGTGTAAATAAGACCTATCTTTGTATTTCTGGATATGTTTCAAACTAGGCATATGTGCACAAGTGTAGAAGAAATCTATTGTGTGGAGGAAATGTTTAATGTGTGGATCGCCCCATTTTGCACACAAGGCTTATATTGCTAATAGTTTAGTATTAAATAATGCATATTTTCTCAATAAAATTTTCTATGCTTGGATTATTGATAATATTTTACTTGAAAATAATGCATACTATTGATATTCAATTGATTATATATTTTAGTATTAAAAATGCATACTTTATGCTTATATTATTAATAATATTTTTGTTTTAAATAATGTATATGTTCACATTTACAAATATGTTCCATGTTAGGCATTTTTGTGGAAGTGTGGAAGAATTCCATTGTATAGAGAAAGCTTTCAATCTGAGATTTGTCGCACTTGGCACTAAAGGATTTTAATGCTAATAATTTAGTATTTAAATAATTCAAATTTTTTGTTCGCAATAGCACCAAAGAAAACATTGGACTTATACAATATTTTTGTTGATATTTTAGTGGGATCTGAATTTCGTCCACATCTCTTCCGCACAGCTAATATTTGGACACATATTCTCAACTTCTTTCTCACACATAGTTCATACTCTACACAAGAAAATATATGCACAAAATTAATATGATATACAATATGCGATTTGGAAATTTGTAAAAGTATCTATGCACAACGACATTAAAGGATTTTACTGCTAGAATTTTAGTAAACGATATTTTGTGTGGAGGGAACTTTCAATGTGCGGATCACCCCACTTAGCACAAAAGTATTATATTGCTAATATTTTCAAATTAAATAACACATATTTTTTCAATAAATTTGTCTACGCTTATATTATTGATAATATTTTACTTGAAAATAATGCCTACTAATGTTATTCAATTGATTATATATTTTAGTATTAAAAATGCATACTTTATTATTATATTGCTAATAATATTTTAGTTGTGAAGAATCTATATGTTCATATTTATGAATATGTTTCAAGTTAGACATGTGTATGGAAGTGCAGAGGAAGTCCATTGTGCATAAAAATATTTCAATGTGTGGTTCGCCGAACTTGACACCAAAGGATTTTATTGCTACAATTTTAGTATTAAACAATGCATATTTATTATTCGCAATAGAAACAAAGTAAGTGATATAACAATATTATATTTTACTAATATTTTAGTGGAATACTAACACACTTTCTCAACTGCTTTCCCACACATATTTTTTAACTTTGGATAGTAAAATATTTTCAGAAGAAAAAATAATCATATTCACTATTATCCCGCACATACTCCATCCTTCGTAAACATTTATACGATATAAGATATGGGAATTGAAAAATTATCTTTGCATAATGAAATATTATGTGAATATTTATTTGGGAAATCAACAAACATATCCCATGTTATGCATACTCAAAGATATGTATGACAAAACATAATAATAATACTACATTAACATTAATATTCTAACATTAAATTCCCTATACACTTGTCCTTCTTCTCGCATATACATGGTCTTCTGCAAATATTCATATATTTAAAATCAAATCTCTATGCAATTTCTCTTCTGCACATACTACGTACTCCGCATAGTAAAATCTCTTCCCAACGAAAGAAATTAATATTATTTGTTCTCTTGTAGATATTCGGTTCTCCATAAAACATTCATACGATATACGATATATGAACTAGAAATTTATAAAAGTATTTCTACATTTTTTCTCAGCATAGGTTGTGCACATGTAAAATCGTCTCCGCGCAATTAATTCCATACTCAATAACACGATTTGATCAGTAATTTACATTTGAAATTATTATTAATTGAATTAATAGACACATCCTAACTACACACTTTATTTATTGATTTCTCAGTAGGAAGGTAAATATTTTTATGTTTCTACTTCCATACATCCATCCCTATCACATGTTCTGCACATTGTATGTTCAAAAAATAAATGCTCTGCAAACTACTTTTTCTCTTGAGAAAACTCGATAATTAAGTTTTTTTTTGGTAAGTTGTGCTAATTATATTAATTAAAAAACATGTAAGTACATGGTTTATAGGCAGGGTTGGTAAGCTGCGCTTAACCAATCCCTGCCTTTGTTACACTGTTTCTGGGCTGCCGCAGGGGAGGGGGCTAGCCCAGAAAAAACTTGCGAGCAAAAATTACTATGTGCGCAGAGGCGCTGATACATTTACGAGCATGAGAGGAGGACATGACAGTGTAGCCGTGAGGGCTCAAAAGAAAAAAAAAAATTAGGACTGAGCAGGAACACAAACATTACACATCCTCATCATCACTGCGATTGGGAGCTTCCTTAAGAATGGCGCAGGCAGGGGCCTGCGCAATGGCCGCTTCCCTTGCAACTTCCACTTCAGTAGTAATGCGAATGGGGAGATTTGACAGAGCGTAGAGGATGGGAGAGTCCAGATCTACTCCATCCGGAACCATCGTCCAGACGCTGTCGGAATCCATGATCCAAATATTCATGTCTTCATCTTCCTGCGCAGGGCTATTCGGTGGTGTAGGAATTCGTTGCGGTGAAGGAGCCCTGGAGATGGAGGTAGACCTCTGCGCACCACATATTCCTCTTTGCATCGGGCTTCTGGCATAGTATTTGCACTACTCAAGAATAGAAGGGTGGCTAGTAGAGGAGTATGATGAGGAGCCCTCGAGCCATTCAAGATGATTGTCCTCACCGCAATGGTATTGGCCTGGGAGAGCTCCTTGTTTACCACCGTGAATTGTGCGTTGGCGCATCCTGGGAGCGATTGCGCACTTGGGAGGGATGACAGGGGAAGAAGAGGGGTAGGATAAACTGCAGAAGATGAGGGGCTGGTGCGCAGGATGAAATGCACCAGGAAAAGGGGGGTTGCACATCTTCACACTAGGGCTTGGACTTCGCAGTTGATTGTTATCAGCGAGCATCCAAATCAGGAGAGCGTAATGCAACGGAGAGAATATGATGAAGGGAAGGGGCTGAGAATGGAAGGATATAGGATTGCGGAAGAGGCATGTCAGAGAGGCTATGAGTGATCTGCGTGTAAGGATTCAGTTGATGGGCAGACACAGAGAGATAAGTAATGTTGCAGTATTGATTATGCCGCATGGTCTTTAATGGAGGTGAGGGTGAGGTAATTGTTTGGTTCAGGAGACATCAGGAATTTCCAGTCTATGTGATCAGTGTTTCTGTGAGGATCATGCGAGGTGATAACTGTGATTGGATCTACGACAGGTGGTGAATTTCTTTGGAGATCGCCACAATCCATGTGTGATGGTCTTTGTTGTCCGCTCGTGTCAAGCGTGTCACCTGCATCCAGGAAAAATCGATAATTGCGTTGAAGGTACTTAACTTTTTTTTTTTTTTAATTGAGCAATGGCATTTACATTGCCAATAAGGCTTCATTAGAAATTCAATTATGTATATATGAATTATCACTTCACAATGTTATTTGAATTTTCTTTAATTCAAAGCATTAAAATATTAAACATAAAATCATGATTTTGAAAGCATTTAAATATTAAAATTGATGTGTATTCTTAAAATTAATACATAATATAAAGCTTCGAAGTTTTTATTATGACTTTGAAAGCATTAAAATATTAATCTTAACATATAAATTGTTACTAGTTGAGTTAACCGACAAAAAGAAGTGGTCTATTAATATTCGAAACTGCAACATGCCTAATGTTCATTCTTATTAATAGTCTAATGTTCACATTTGTTTGTCAATAGTCTAATGTCGGTTGTGAAGCCAGCTCCAAAAATAGAAGAAAAGCGATATCAACGCCTTAGAAATAAGCCACTTTGAGGGGGCAACCTCCAATACATTACATGAATGAACAATTCTTGGATGATACAAATTACAAAACCTACTTTCTATATATACGAGTCCATGGGGCCATAATGTAATCCTAGTAGGGCACAATGTAATCCTAGCCGACCTAACAATAATAATTTAAGGGCACAATAATAAAAATATGGGGGTTACAGGGGTACAATAATAACAATAACGGGGTTACACTAACAACAATAAGGGAATATAGTAATATAGGGACCTAACATGCCCCTCTCCTTCAAAAAAGTGTTGTCCTCAACGCTTCAGTAGCTCTGGGTGCTTCTGTATAAAATTCTCATCCTCCCATGTAGAATCTTCAGTGGGTAAGTTCTTCCACTTGATGAGATACTCTGAAATTGATCGATTCCGTAGCTGTCGAGTTCTTGTTTCCATGACCGCTTCAGGTTCCAATATGATTTTCCTTCCTCATCAAGTTCTGGCAATATTGTTTGAACTGGAAGATTTTCACCTATAACCTTCTTTAAGCATGAAACATGGAAAACTGGATGTACTCGCGAAGAAGCAGGAAGCTCCAATTTGTATGCCATAGTACCAATCTTTTGCAACACCTTGTAAGGACCATAGTACTTTGGTGATAATTTATTATCCTTCTTATCTTTCTTGAGGGACATTTGTTTGTATGGTTGTAGCCGTAAAAATACCCAATCTCCTACATCAAAACTTCTCTCGCTGCGATGTTGATCTGCCTGTTATTTCATTCGATTTTGTGCCAAATTCAGGTTATCCTTTAAGAGTTGGAGAACTTCTTGCTGATGCTCGATGTGATCTTCCACTGCTTGAACCTTCGAATTTTCCCTTAAAGATGATGTGATGGATGGTGGATGATATCCATAAAGTGCCATAAATGGGGTCATTTTTGTTGCAGTATGGAAGGAAGCGTTATACCACCATTCAGCGAGAGGTAACCACTTGACCCATTGTGTTTGTTTATCAGATACAAAACAACGAAGATATCCTTCCAAACATTTATTTACTATCTCAGTTTGACCATCAGATTGAGGATGATAAGATGAGCTATGAGCTAATTGAGTACCCAAACAAGAAAATAACTCCGTCCAAAAATTTCCAGTAAAAATGGGATCTCCGTCGCTCACAATAACCCTTGGGCTTCCATGTAGCTTTTGAATTCTATCCATAAATGTAGTAGCAACTGTACTTGCTTTAAATGGATGAGATAATGCACAAAAGTGTGCATACTTGGTAAGTCTATCAACTATCACCATGATGACACTCTTTCCTTCGGACTTAGGTAAACCTGTGATAAAATCCATTGAAATCTCCTCCCAACGTTGACTTGGAATGGATAAAGGTTGTAGAAGTCCCGTGGTCTTAATTGTTTCCACTTTATTCTGTTGGCAAACCAAACATTTCGCCACAAAATTTTGAATATCAGATTTAAGGCCATCCCAAAAAAATTCTTTCTTCACCCTATGGTAAGTTTTTAAAAATCCTGAGTGTCCTCCTAAAGGAGAAGTGTGCAATTCCAAAAGAATATTTTGTTTTAGTTGGGAATTCTTACAAATATATAAGTGATCTTTGTACCATAAAGAATCATTTTTCCAACTAAATGTATCAGATGTACTAGGATCTTGCTGCAACTTTTGAATGAGTGTCCATACTTCTTTGTCCTTCTTCCATTCATTTCTTGCTTCGGTTATCCAATCTGGTTGGATAATAGAAATGGCACAAAGCAATGCTTCCACCTCTTCATTCTTTCTTGAGAGTGCATCTGCAACAACATTTAGCTTCTCTTTTTGTAGATTATTTCAAAGTCATAACCCAACATCTTTGTGACCCATTTTTGCTGCTCTTCTGAAGATAGTCTTTGTTCCAAAAAGTGTTTAAGACTATCATGATCAGTTTTTACCTTGAAGTGTCTTCCTATTAGGTAAGTTCGCCATTTCTTTAGTGCATGTAGTATTGCTAACATTTCCTTCTCATAAATAGGTTTCTGTAAATACTTTCCTTTGATTGGACGACTTTCAAAAGCAATGGGTCTTCCTTCCTGCATTAAAACTGCACCAATTCCATTTCCTGAGGCATCACATTCCACAATAAAGGTTTTTGTGAAGTCTGGCGTAGCTAAGACCGGTGCTAGGCACATTGCCTGTTTAAGATGTTCAAAGGCCTTAATTGCTTCAGGAGTCCATGAAAATGCATCTTTCTTCAACAATGTTGTTAGAGGTGCTGCTATTCGCCCATAATTCTTAACAAACTTGCGATAATACCCTGTTAACCCGAGAAATCCTCGCAACTTCTTTATGGTTGTGGGGACTTTCCAGTCCTTAATGTCTTTAATTTTGTTAGGGTCTACTTTAACACCCTCGTGAGATACAATATGACCTAGATATTCCACCTCTTGTACTCCAAAGAAACATTTGGATGTTTTTGCATATAATTGTTTCTCCTGCAATAGTTTGAGCACCCTGTCAACATGTTCAACATGATCCTTCCAAGACCCGCTGTAGATTAGTATATCATCAAAAAATACTATCACAAATTTTCTAAGGAAGGGTTTGAAAATGGAATTCATCAACCCTTGAAATGTAGAAGGTGCATTGGTAAGGCCAAAAGGCATGACCAAAAATTCATAATGACCCTCATGAGTTCAAAATGCTATTTTTGAAATATCTTCAGTCTTCATTCTAATTTGATGATATCCTGAACGAAGATCCAACTTGGTAAAATAAATTGCTCCATGTAATTCATCCAATAATTCATCAATCACAGGAATGGGAAATTTGTCTTTAATGGTGAGCTTATTGAGCACCCTATAATCCGGACACATTCGCCATGATCCATCCTTCTTGTGTACCAATACTACAGGAGCAGAGAAAGAACTTTGACTAGGTTGAATTATACCCGCCTCTAACATTTCCGCAATCATACGTTCAATTTCGCTCTTTTGGAAGTAAGGATATCTATAAGGCCTGATGTTTGGAGGAACACTTCCTGGAATCAAATGAATAGCATGATCATGATCATGAATAGGTGGGAGTCCTTTGGGAGTTTCAAACACCTTGGAATGATTATCCAATACTTGTTGGAGATCTGCAGAAATAGATGATTTTGATGTTGGAACTTCTAGTGGGCATAACTGTGAAATTACGCCTCGTTGTTCTTTCTTTAGAAGCTCTTTCATGACATTAGAGCTTATTATCTTTCCTGGCTTCCCTGTAATACCCTGTAATTCGACTTCCTTTCCTTCTGAAAAAAAATTCAAGAAAAGTTCTTGAAAATTAAAAGCTACCATCCCCAAAGATTGTAACCATTGTACTCCTAGTACAACATCAGCACCTCCCATAGGAATGGAAATCATTGGACTATTCAATACATATTACCCCATGGTTAACTTGATATTATGGCATTTTCCAGAGAAATTTATAGTTCCTCCATTTTCAACCATCACTTCACATTCTGGTGATGGGTATAGGAAACAATTCAATTCCTTGGCTACCTTACAATGAATAAAATTATGGGTGCTACCTGAATCAATCAACACTATTACCTTTTTCCTCTTGATATTTCCTTCTATCTTGAGAGTTTGAGGAGTGGTAATTCCTACCAATGCATTACACGATATGGTCAGACTCATTTCTTCTTCTTCTAGGGCTGGTTCCTGGTGTATATCCTCTTCTTTTTCATTTTCTTCTTCCTCTTCACAATCTATGTAAAATAATTTCTTCTTAGCACACTTATGACCTTTAGTGTATTTGATATCACAACTGTAGCAAAGCCCTTTTGCTCTTTTTTCTTCCAATTTTTGTGGTGTCAACCTTGTAGGTTGTGGAAATCTAGGCGTAGCAACACTTCCTTCTTTATAGAAGTGAGTGGTAGGCTTCCATGTCGCCATAATTTTACATTCAATTTTTCTTGACAACCTGAATGCCTTCTCCAATGAATCAAGTTCCAAAACAACAACTTCATGTTGGATGTTATCCTTTAAAGTACCTATGAAGAGATCAATCCTGTGTTCCTCTGGAATATCAGTTACCTTTATATTAAATTTTTGGAAGTCCTCAATGGGTTCCCCCACTAAACCCTTTTTTTTGAGATTTATCAATTGGCTAAAGAAGGTGCTGCTCTTTGTATCCTCATAATGTGCTATCATTTCCTCCGTAAAAATTGACCAAGTGACAATTTTTTTACAGGAGCAAAGCCATCAATACCATAAAAATATATTTTGTTCTAAATGTAAAGTTGCAATGCGTACCTTTTGTGTGTTTTTCACATTATGGAGATCAAAATATTGCTCCATATGTAGTATCCATGTTACAGGATCCTTTCCATCAAACTTCCTCATATCCATTTTTGGAATATGGCGGTTCTTCCCGCCAACATTAGAGTTTATGAAGTCACGATTAACATTTATTTTGTTCTCATCATGAGTTTCCTCTACTATATTTTCACCATTAGGAAACATTTCTTGTATAAACTTTGTCAAACCTTCCATGTCTACTTTTAGATCCTTCTTCATGTTTTCCATGTCGTCTTTCATTTTTTCATCGATCTTAGCTTCCATGTCATCCATCTTAGATTCCATGCCAGCTTCCATGCCCTTTATATTAGATTCCACGCCTTTCTTCAAACCATCCATCTTCGCTTCCACGCCTTTCTTCAAAAATTCCATTTCATTTTTTGTTGCTCTTTGCGAGAGCGAAATTTGGTGCACTTTCTCTTGTAAATTTGATAGATCATGTTGCAATTCTTCATCTTCATGAGTCATAGTAGAGCTTTCTGAAGGCTTAATGGGTGTTGAATTATTTTTACGGGGAATTTTTTAGGACCCAATACTTATATCTATTCTACAATATGCCCTCAGAATCAATTCAAATTGATTCTTCAAACAAGACTTATGCAATTTGGAAAAACAATACACAACTTTTTCTTGCTTTTGAGGAGCTTGATATTGAAATTAGATTATCTCTGTGATTACGGCTCTTCAATATCTGAAATTTTTCACTGAGGTATCCTTCTAAATTATCTTTCAAATTCCATAGGTCTGACTTGATTTGGATTCTCCAAGGAAAATATATGTCCAATCTCCCACAATGACCTAATTATGGACTGGTTCAGTAGAGCGAACTTGTATGACTTGCCACATGTCATTGTTTCGTCTTTTAGCTATGAAATTGATAGCAAAGAAACTTCAGTCTATGTAGTTGTGACCAATTTTTACGGCACTCCAATCCGATCCTCAGAGAGATATTTATGAATATTTTCCTACGATCACCTCTTTGAGATGAAATTCAGGAGCCTGAAAAAGCACTACCTTCCAAAGATCATATCTCCGACAATATTGCGAACCAAGCTCTGAAATTTTGCAAGGATTTTCCTAAGGATTTCAGCTTTGCACCCTAAAAATTTCAGATTCTGAACCTTCGTAGAAAACAATTTATAGCGTAAATTCCAGGATTACCTGTTTAGATTAAATTGAGGAGCCTGCAAAATTACCTAACTTCCACAGATCATATCTCCAAAAATATTGCGAACCAAGCTCTGAAATTGTGTGACGATGTTCCTCATAATGTCGGCTTTGCACCCTAAAAATTTCAGTTTCTAAAACTTCGTAGAAAAAAAGTTATAGCTAAAATGCCACGATGATCTGTTTGGAGCAGCGAAACCATAGAATCCAAAGCCTCTGATACCAAATGTTGTGAAGCCAGCTCCAAAAAGAGAAGAAAAGAGATATCAATGCCTTATAAATAAGCCACTTCGAGGGGGAAACCTCCAATACATTACATGAATGAAAAATTCTTGGATGATACAAATTACAAAACCTCCTTTCTATATATAGGAGTCCATGGAGCCACAATGTAATCCTAGTGGGGCACAATGTAATCCTAGCCGACCTAACAATAATAATTTAAGGGCACAATAATAACAATATGGGGGCTACAGGGGTACAATAATAACAATAAGGGGGTTACACTAACAACAATAAGGGACTATAGTAATATAGGGACCTAACAATGTCAATACTATTCCAATGGATTTTTGTATCTCCACATATGGATTAATTGTAAAAATATGGAGTCTTAAATTATGCAACAAAACAACCTTTGAACATAAGCATAAATTTCACTGAACACCTTTTGCAGATCGACTACGATTTTCTCACTTAAGAAAAATAAATTTCTTTTACACAAAAAAATGTTACTCATTAAAGGTTGTGTTCTTTGTAAATTTGAAGCCTTTTTTATAGTTATCTTTGCATGAATAGGCATATAGTTAGAATTGTGGATTAAATTCATTATGCAGAGGAAGCTTTGAAGCTTTCATCATTATAATCTTTGTACTCCACACAAAATGTTTTTGCAAAAATCTTTTCCCTTACTGTGGAACATTTTAAAAATATGATGACAGTGAACATTATTTATGTTTCATATAAAAATGAACTATTTTCATGTTTCATGTTATTAGCATATATGTATCAATAACATAATACAAACAATTAAAGCATAAGTATGTAACATTAAGAAATACAATCACAGTAACAATAACAATATTGAGTTTTGAATTTCAATCATCATAGTTATAATTTCAATAAATAAGGATAATAAATATTCATAGAAGATCAAATGCTTAGCATTAATAAGTCTGATTCTCATAGTGAATTGCATGTATCAGTAATGAAAATTCTCAATGGCTCAATTCATTAATTCATTCGCTCCACTATTTCGCATATTCTCTTTTAGTACTTGCTTCTACATCCACCAAAGTTAAATATGTGAACTGCAATATGAAAAAGGAGAGTTGCAAAAGAAAAAAAGCAACTGCATTTAACAAGTAGACTATGTGACATTAGTAAAATTAAGAAATCACAATGACTAAATGCTAGTAAACAGAAAACAACTATGCAAATATTTAAGGACACTTACAATTTGAGAAAGCACATAGGCTAATTTTTTAACTATTAGCTTCATCTCGAATGCATGGCCTCTTGAACCAATGTCTTCAACTTATCTTGAATGAATTCTTTCAGTGGTCCCATTGTAATATCTATCCTCACATTTTTATCAAATAATTGCTTTTCGATTTCTATTGCCTCTTCTTGTAACTGAGCGGTTAACAAATATTTCCTGTCATTAATACCAACAAAATCAACTACCCATTTGTCAATTTCTTCTAGATTAAAATTAGTTATAACATCAAACCACTTTTCCATTGACTATTTTCTCTTTTCCAGTTCAAATGTTAGTGTAATGAATTCAAAAATTCGTATAATGCATGAACCGTCTAGATGTTTAACAATTTGCATGTCTTTTAGAAAAAAATAACTTCTTCTATTCTCTATTCTCTTACATTCGAAAATAATTTTTTCTAGTGTAATGATTCTTTTGGACCATCTAGATTTGATTTTCCTCATTCGATTAGAATTTGGTAGTTCTTTGTTTTTCTTGTCCAAATCAAGAAACAATTCAAGCTTTTGACCAAAAGCATGGAAGACATTGTTAACGAGATGCTTGTCTTCGGTAGCATTAGTTGTGAGCAAATCGACAAATGAGTTGATTTTTTGTGCTAAAAGTAGTATAATAGAAACCTTATGCTATGTATGTTCAATGATTTCTAATATTTGGCATAGATTATTTACTATATGACATTTCACTACATTAACCATTTTCATTTCTCCAATAGATCTATGGGATCTACTAGTAGAGGGAATTGGGGATTTTTGAGTTCATATTCTGATTGGAGTCATTAAAAAATGACCCAATTTTAAATCATTTTCCAAAATTTATATTGTTACATTCAATACCAAGTTTTTTGTGTTTCTTTCCTTAATATACATTGCAAGTGCATTCCCGGTAGCTTCATGCAATGTCAAAACATCTATGACTGCAATTCCATACATATGAGATTTGTCTATGTCGTATTAATAATTTTTTTACCATGCATCCTTACTTTTACAATTTTCAATATTTTTCTCTATCTGTTATACATTCCATCTTCAAAAGCGACAAACTAATCATTGAAAATAGAAAATTATTTAGAAATTTTCTTCATTATTTTTTTCTTTTCATTCAAAGCACTACTTACCCAATCAATTAGTAAACTTTCAATCTCCTCATTGATAGCTTCTTGACTACTTATTGTTTGTAGAGGAATTTTTCATTTTTCTAATTAAGGCTTCTTGTCATCTCCGAGAGTTGATATTTGACTATGAATCAACTGGGTATATTTGGTATCTTTTTTTTTTCTTTCACTTGAAGATGAAGGCAAAGCTGTTTTGAATATGGAAACAAAATATTGCGCAAATTTTCTGCTTCTTTATTTATGACTTGTTTCACTGCTAATACTTCCTTCTTCAGCAATTTCTCTAACACTCATTTCTCCTTCTTCATTATTTTTTGCAGTAATGTGACTCTTTTTTCTTGCACTAGCAAGTTTTTCCAACAAGATATTGCATTTGATCGTACCTAGATTTCTGAAAAATAGGCCTTCCGGATCAACGTCACAAGCCTTCAAATTATTTTAAATTAAAACAATGCAAGGACCTTGTGAAATATGTATGATAAATTCAATTATTCATGGTTACTCATCCAATAGTAAATAGAAAAGAAATAAAATGTTTCTTCTTTTTTGGTTCAAATTTAACCTTCCAATTGTAATATTGTCTGTAAACTTCGACAACAAAATACATGTCCATAATTTTTTTTGGAAACAATAGTGGTTTACCTTCAAACCCATAAACTCGAATAGCCATGTATTATTTTCTCTTTCTTCATGTATCCCTTTTCCCCAGTGGAAATCTTGTGTTTTGCCATATATTCGATATATTTTTTGGATAGTTATCATGAAAATAATTTGTTTCATAAAACTATATTGAATTAGACAAAAAAATAAAATAGATTTTCTCTTCCACAATACGTGATAGTATAACTACATCAGTTCTTTGTCAACACTTAAATTAACATTATGTGGAAACTCATCAAAAGTTTGACTCGAAATGAGGGTTTTTATCATATATTCCATCATGAAAAACATATTTATCTTCTACAAATGTACTAAATGAAAACACAATTCATTTGAATTAAGATCATCCCAGTCGAATACAAATTTTATTTATATAAGTAATAGAGCACATAGAGAATGGAAATTGGTGTAGTTGCATTAGTTTTTAGGCCCATTAAACACACATACAACCAAGAAAACTCTTTGAATAGTTCTATAAATAAAGTGATATCTAGAGAGGAAAGATCAGAAGAAACCTCGAAATTTGGTAAAGTGAATTATTCTTATAAGATTTTCAAGCCATTTTCTGTGATACTAGAAAACTATTTTCATTTGAAAAATCTAACTACATATTTAGAATCAATAACTTCAATATTCGCCTAAATGTCTCTGAAATCAAAGAAATACCAATATATTTGGTTGATAGTCTAATTGTTTTTGTTGCGAAGTAAAAATTATTTGCGCATAAATACACTATTTCAATGAAATCAAATACCTCTAGAACGTATGCAACATTCTCTATTCTGATAGACTAGATCTTATCGTTGTTCTTCTCCTACATAGACACATTCACATGTCGTTCATACGTAGTTAACCACTGAAATATGTGATCGATAAATGTGAGTTAATAGTATCAGTGCAAATATATTCTTTCCTTCTCATTGAAGCCATTTATGTAGTAAACTTTGAAATTATTTTGTCAACCAACAACACTTTCAATGCACTATAGGTATAGATCAATGATATGCTAAACAAGCACCACTTGTTACTACTCTTATATGAAATCCCTTCTACAGGAAATTTCCAATATATAAAAACTCTATATAGAAATATCCGCATTTACGAAAAATAGCATAAATGATTTGCATAATCTAAAGCCACTAGTATTATGTCTAAAAAATAATAGAAATTCTGAATTTTAGAAAATAGGGCATATTTTAAAAAAAAAATAGGATTACAATTTTCAAACTACAGGAATTTTCGATATCGAATTAATTATTGATAGTGCTAAATTCTCTGCCTTTTTTTTTAAATTTCAATACATGTTACTATTATGCATGTGAAATGTGTTTTATGAAATAAATAGAAATTAAAAAACAACAAAATATGCATTGTTGAGAAATAACACAAATAGTTTTAAAAAAAATCTTAAAATTTGGAAATTAGTTACTCCATGTACGAAACAAATTAATTGTGAATCTTTTATAATAACGACAACTAGCTTAGGGGTTGTCAACAATCGCATCCACTACTATATCAATGTAAATGTAGAGGTAATATCATTTACACTTTTGGTTACGGGTCGATTTGTCCATTTCAGAAAAAGGGTACTGAACCATTAATGTCATTATACCATCTACGAAAATGGCGAAACCACACTCCACACAATGAAAGCATTTTTTTTTTGTGCTTCTTAGTCTTCTCTTTTCATTCGCTTCTACATAACACAATTTTGAAATTCCACCTCTTTTCCATATGTAGTATACGCCTCTCACATTGATTACAAGTACTAGCAAAACTTCAACTATAACATTATTATTATTTATTATTTTTTTGACATTGGTAAAAATTATTATAAAATAATGGCATTTAATTAATAATGTTCACAATGAAACAAGTCTATACATATAACATGAGTTATATAAATATTTAATTTTGTAGATGCATTTGTTCATTGCAAAGACTCCATACATGCAACCACTTCCACACATCTAGTTTTGTATCCAGTAACATTTAAGAAATGCTCATTTACAATTGACTATTATAACTTTTATGAATTGAAACATAAACTTTTATATGGGTTTTGCACAAAAAAGAGCTTTCCACAATAAAACAGGTTTCTATGTTCAATAGTTATTAATTAACAACTTATTTTATTTAAGCAAACAAATATTTTATGTCTATAAGAAAATTACTTAAAGAACCTGGTTTACAATTGACCATTGTAAAAAAAAAATGCAACCTTTTCAAAATGCTTCGGAAAAATAGATCTCATAGTTCGATGTATAATTATTATTATTTATTATTATGATCATATGTTGTTCTACAGATCTTTCCCTCCAGGTAGTTTCCCCTTCATTGTGGAAACTCTTATCCTAATTCCAGCAGAACTTCATACAATGAAGCACTGATGTGTTCAATTTTCTCTTTTCTACATGCATTCATAAATAAATATTATTGCAACATAATAGTAATTATTTCTAGCCCAACAACCCTCAATATTTATCAACATATTGAATTGTATTCAACTTCAAATTCTAGTCCCAACATATGCAATAGATACAACTTCACATGTAAAACATAATTTTATAAGTATTGAAATAACTGTTAAAAACATCGAGTATTAGAACAAAGTAAACATAATTGCATTTTAATTATTATTCATTACAAAACATTGGATAATATATAAAAGCGCAAAAAAAATACTGGTAATGAGTTATTTAATTACTATTTTCTGTATAACTGTTGAAAATGCAACAAGATGATGGAGCTTAGTGAAATGAAGTCGCCTTCACTAAGTGGGCCCGCAGGCTATTTTTGGCGCAAAGTCTATTTTTAGACATATGGATCATGGTCTATGAGTTGCAGGATGTTATTTATGGATGATTGGTCGAGTTGGTAAAAATAGATGGACCTCTATTTTTAGACATTGGGCGGTTTCTATTTTTAGACTGTCGGGCTAAAAATAGAACAGTCAAATATTATTAGCTCTTAATAATATTTGGACTATAAACATTATCTTATTCTCTTGCAGCAATTCAGTTTGAGCTACTGATGTGGCCCATGCAGCTGAAAGAAGGAATTACGCTATTCCTAGGGGTTTGGTTGAGCTAATGCATGGTTGACTTCAGTTAGACTCATGTGGCAGAGTTTTGGTGGAGTTGATTGAGGAGTTGATGGAGTTGTGTTCGGTTTAACTTAGTTGAACTAGTTTTATTTAGTTTAACTGGCTAATACACTAGAGATGAGTGGTGTGAATTAATTATTAATTAATTCACTAATTATTAACTCATTATTCAGCTAAATAACACATTAGTTAACACCAGTGCATGGACAGTTCAGTGAAGACCAATGGAAGAGATAGGTGAAAGAGCCGGTTTGCTATTAGTTGTGACATTAGTTGTGCATGTGATTCGCACAAGCATTGGAAGAGATTTCCAATGAGAATTGCATAGTTGGAGCTAGTGGGATTCGAACTTGGATCTCATCCATAATCCTTTTGGATTGCGCAGTAGAGGCAGGCAAACAGTGGAGGAGTTTTGAACCCGTGACTTGTTCAAAACTGAGCTAGTTTGTGTGTAACTTTTGGAGATAGTACTGAGTACTTGTGAGGAGTATTGTGCTATGTATTGTTACATGTTCTCTTCCATTATAATATACAAAATAGTTGGGGGTTTTCAGCTATAATATTTCCCCATTACATACTGTGTTGAGATGTGTGCTTGATTATGTTTTAATGAGCGCATGCGATCGTCATTTCCGCATATTGATGATCAATTGTAGAAGAGGTTATGCAAGTTATGCATGAATTCGAATTAAAAAGGTGACTGGGGATAATCCCTGAATAAATCTTTCATTATTCAAGAAATTTCTCACATTTAATGAGTTTAGAGAATTGATCATCTAGATCTATTACGCTGATTACAAACTTATCTGACGTAGTCCGTAACGGGCTGTGTAGTCTCGGATCCATCCTTTCTCCGAAAGGTGATATATCCAAGAAATTCCCTGGCTGCACGATCTCTCCTCATAGAAATAATTTTTTCTCACAGATCCAGAAGCAGTTGAGTTTGAGCTTGGAATTCGAATTTTTGCAACAGTTTGTTTTCTTGGTGCTAGAGTTGAAATGTCTTTCAACAGATTGCGACTGGAATATGCCCTTGAGGGCAGTTCGAATTATGTTGCATGGAAGGACAGAATGGAGGTGGTATTAGAAGATAACGAGCTGAAGGAGTTCATAGATGTTGAGATCCCAAAGCCTACTGATGCTGCTCAAGTTGAGGCTTGGCAAAAGAAGATGGCGAAATGTCGAAGGATTCTGTTGGAGGGCGTGAAGGATCACATTGTATCCAGCCTGCATGGAAAAGCTTCTTTATATTTGATGTGGAAAGTGTTGACAGATCTATTCCAGAGCAAGAGCGACCAGAGGAAGTTGATTCTCAAGGATAAACTCAGAAACATTAAGATGGAGAAAAGCGACAGTATCGCCAAGTACTTCACGAAGTTCACTCAATGCAGAGATGAGTTGGGAAGTGTGGGGGTGACTGTCAATGATGAGGACTTGGTGGACCTGGCTCTCCTTGGTCTTTCGAAGAGTTGGCATTCCTATCAGGACTCTGTCAATGGTCGGGAGAAGCTGCCGAGATGGGAGCGACTTTGGTCGGATCTCATCCAAGAGGAGATAAGATGGACTACCAGGGACGGATCTTCATCAAAGGCATTTGATGAAGAAAATTGCGCTTTGGCTACCAAAGCAAAGAAGGGGAAGAGCAAGAAAGCTTCTCAATCTGGTGCGAAAGGCAAGAAGCAAGACATGTCCAAGGTGAAGTGCTTTCACTATCACCAACATGGACATTATGCCACAAATTGTCCGCAAAAGAAGAAAAATAAGCATGATGCTGGATCTGCAACGGGAGAGGCATTGGCCTCCCAGTTCGAGCTGGATTTTTCGCTGATCGCATGCTTGGTCTCAAGTGTGATGGGATCAGTATGGTTCTTGGACAGTGGTGCGTCATTTCACATGACCGGAGATCGGGATTTTTTTTCAGATCTGAAGGAGAAAGATCTTGGAGTGCACATCGAGATGGGCGATGATGGTAGATACAGTGCGACCGGTATCGGTACCATTTCCTTTGAGAGGGAGTCTGGTAAACCCTTCGTATTGAAGGAAGTATTGCATGTTCCAGGATTGATGAAGAATCTGATCTCTGTGGCGATGTTGGAAGACAAGGGGTATGATGTGGTCTTCAGCGAGGGAAAGGCTTTTCTGCACAGTCAGACAACTGAAGAGACCCAAAAGATAGGGGTTCAAGTCAAGAACCTTTATCATTTGCAAGTAGATGGTTGCGCAGTAATGGCATGCAAGGCAGGAGAAGTGGTGAGCCAGGATGATGGCGAGCTGTGGCACCGGAGATTGAGCCACCTTCACCATGGAGCTTTGAAGATACTGCAGCAGATTTCTACTGGGCTTCCTAAGGGCACTGTTGCGCAGTCAGATCAGTGCAAGGGGTGTACCTTGGGAAAATTTGTGAAAGCCACCTTTCACGAGAAGGATAGTCATGCCACGACGATCCTTGAGAGAGTTCACACAGACATGTGTGGACCCTTCTCAGTAACTTCGATAGCAAAGCACAAGTACTATGTGATCTTTGTTGATGATTTCTCTTGGAAGTGTTGGATCTTCTTCATTCAGAAGAAGAGCGAGACATACTCAAAGTTCTGTGAGTTCAAGGCGCTGGTTGAGAAGGAATTGAGGAAGCATGTGAAGGCTCTTAGGAGCGACAATGGTGGTGAATTCATCTCTACTGAATTCAAGGACTTTTGCAGCACAGAAGGGATTCGGAGAGAGCTCATCACACCCCATAACCCACAGTAGAATGGGGTTGCTGAGCGGAAGAACAGAACGATCGTGGGTGCTGCACGGGGGATGTTGCATGGCCAGGGCCTAACCCTTCACTTGTGGGCGGAGGCATGCAATACTACAGTGTATGTGCAGAACCGTTGTCCTCACAAGGTTCTTGGCATGAGTACACCGGAGGAGGCTTATTCTGGCAAGAGGCCTGATATTTCCCATTTGCGGATTTTTGGTTCTCCTGTCCACATGCATGTGACGAAGGATGCGAGAAGGAAGCTGGATCCAACTGCTGAGGTTGGAATATTTGTGGGGTACACTGATACACCTCACAACTATCGGGTGTATTTTTTAGACAGTCGAAAGACTGTTGTGCGACGGGATATAAAATTTCAGGAGGAGAAAGCCATGCGGTGTTCGCTTGAGAGGGAGCTACACTTGCATGCAGATGAGGAGCTGTTAGTTCCTAAGAGGATGAGCTTTAGGATGTGGATCAGCCACAAGAGGAAGTTCATGGAGTGGAAGAGACCACTCATGCAGCGCCAACCATCAGAGGGCGGAAGCGCACTACAGAAGCTGAGCGACTGGCTCAAGATGCAGCGAAGGTTGTAGGACCACCTACAGCACAGCGCAGACAGAGACAGTCACCGGACCGGTACACTGGATACATGGCTCTTATGAGCAAATGTGTCGTGACAGAGCCATCCTCTTTCGAGGAAGCTGTGGAGGACCCCGCATGGGTAGATGTCATGGTGGAAGAGTATGATTCTATTTCCAGAAACAGTGCATGGGAGATTGTCCCGCGATCTTAGGGGAAATCAGTGGTGGGTTCGCGATGGATCTACAAAGTGAAGCAGGCGGCTGACGGGAGTGTGGAGAAGTACAAGGCAAGATTTTTTTCCCGTGGCTTCTCACAGATCGAGGGGATGGATTATGAGGAGACCTTTGCACCTGTTGCAAGGTACTCTTCCATATGGACGATCCTAGCTCTCTCAGCGCAGATGGGGTGGCACATCCATCAGATGGATGTGAATACTGTGTTCCTCAACGGAGTCATTGAGGAGGAGGTGTACATAGAGCAGCCTGAAGGTTTCGAGATCTTCAGCAGTGAGTCGCATGTGTTGCGAGACTCAAAGAGAGCCTTTGTACGGAGTTGAAACAAAGCACCTCGTGCTTGGTACACCGCAATCAAACGATTCACTCTTGGGACTTGGATTCTCCAAGAGTGAGGTGGATCCTAACCTGTACCAGATTGTGGTGGAGGGGAAGTTGTTGATCATTGTACTATATGTAGATGATCTTATTTTGATGCGTGATGAGTTGTTGATGCTTTCATGCAATGAGGATCTTGCTAGAGAGTTTGAGATGAAGGACTTAGGCCTCCTTCATTATTTGCTGGGATTGGAAATTTGGCAGCGCAGTGGTGGGGGTTGTTTCTCGAGGTAAGTATGTCACTGTCAGGAGATAATGGAAGTTCAACATGCATGGTAGGCACGTTGATACTCCTCTTCCTGGAGGTTGGAGGAAGGAGGATGCTACTTCAGCGGAGGTAGTGGATGTCACTGTTTATCGACAGTTGGTGGGGTCGCTTATGTATCTGGTCAATACACGACCCAATATATGCTATGTTTTTAACCAGCTTTCGCAAGCTATGGTTAAGCCTACCAAGCTCTTCTAGAAGGCAGGCAAGCATGTATTGCGTTATCTCAGTGGCACATCGAGATATGGACTGTGGTACAGACAGGAGGATGAGGTGAAGCTATGTGGCTTCACGGATGCAAATTGGGCAGGGAGCCCAACGGACAGAAAGAGCACACCTGGAGGGATCTTCAGTATCAGGTTGATAGCAGTTTCCTGGTACAGCAGGAAGCATATATCCGTGGCACTCAGTTCCGCGGAGGCCGAGTACATGGTAGCAAGCTTGGCTGCATGCGAGGCTATTTGGATGAGGAAGATTATGGTCGGGTTGTTCGGGTCGCATTTGGAGCCTACTGTGATTTATTGTGATAAACAGAGTTGCATTAAACTCTCGGCTAATCCATTATTTCATGATAAATCCAAACACATCGACATCAGGTACCATCATATCAAAAATTGTGTGCAGCGGAGAATCATGTTACTTTCATATATTCCCACGGAGGATCGGGATGCTGACATCTTGACGAAGGCGCTCACCAGGAGCAAATTCAAATTCCACAGAGGCAGGATAGGGGTTGCAGATAATCCATATCTTGTTGAGAGGGAGTGTTGAAAATGAAATAAGATGATGGAGCTTAGTGAAATGAAGTCGCCTTCACTAAGTGGGCCCGCAGGCTATTTTTGGCGCAAAGTCTATTTTTTAGAGCGCCAATACATTTTTAGACATATGGATCATGGTCTATGAGTTGCAAGATGCTATTTATGGATGGGTTGGTGAGTTGGTAAAAATATGTGGACCTCTATTTTTAGACATTGGGGGCGGAATCTATTTTTATTTATCAGGCTAAAAATGACGATCAAATATTATTAACCCTTAATAATATTTAGACTATAAACATTATCTTATCCTCTTGGTGCACTTCAATTTGATACTTGGATGTGGCACATGCGGTGACCAGAGAAGGAAATACGCTTTTCCTAAGGGTTAGTTGAGCTATTGCATGGTTGACTTCAGTTAGAACTCAAGTGGGCTGAGTTTGGTGGAGTTGATGAGACAGTTGGTGGAGTTGTGTTCGGTTTAACTTAGTTGGACTAGTTGTATTTAGTCTAACTGGAAAATACACTAGTGATGAGTGGTGTGAATTAATTAATAATTAATTCACTAATTATTAGCTCATAATTCAACTAATGAACACATCAGTTAAGCGCATTCATAGACAGTTCGATGGAGACGGTGTTAGAATTGGGTGAAAGGTGAGTTGCTATCAGTTGTGACTATTGGCTGTGCATGATATTTGCACACACATTGATGGAGATTTCCAATGAGGATTGCGCAGTTGGAGCTAGTGGGATTCGAACTTGGATCTCATTCATTACTCACTTGGATTGCGCAGTAGAGGCAGGCAAACTTGTGGAGAAGATTTGAACCCATGACTTGTTCAAATCTCAGTTAGTTTGTGTGTAACTTTCGAGATAGTGCTGAGAGCTGTGAGAGCTTTGTGCTATGTATTGTTACATGTTCTCTATCATTATACTATACAGATAGTTGGGGGTTTTGAGCTATTGCTTTCCCCATTACATATTGTGTTGATACATGTGCTTGATTATTGTTTTATGAGCGCATGCGACTATTTCTATTTCCGCATATTGATGATCAATTGTAGAAGAGGTTATGTATTATGCAAGAAGGTTAAATAGTGTATAATCAGGATAATCTCGGTGAATAATTCAGCAAATTATTCAAATTTCTACGAGAATTCAACAATATGCTCTCTTTATGGAGTTACACTACGAGGACACTCATCATCAACTCTACCACTTGATAGCCTATCGACAACCATTTTTTCACTTCCAATACTTTTTTTTTTCTAGTAGATGAAGTCACACCAGTACACCATGTGCAAGATTAGGATTTCTTCTTATGTTTTGCAACTATTTTCTTTGGTCTTTCTCTCATCACGATGATCTATTTTTCAGCAACTTGTCCAACATTTACTAGTGTTTCTTAATAAAAACTTTGAGTTTACCCCCTTGCTCACTACTTCTTAGAAAAAATTTCTCGTATCTCATAGAATCAAGGTGTCCCGTGAAAATTCTTCTTCTATAGAATCCTTTAATAGCTTCATCTTCACTTAAGCTAAAAGCATCCAAATACTTTGCAACAACGAGAGTGTAAGTCATATTCTTAATAGTCACTTTTCTAACAGTAAATGAAAAAGAAATAAATTGTCTCTTCTTTTTCTATTCAAATATAGATATCAAAATACTATATTACCTATAGACGTCAGCAAAAAAATACATATCTAGAACAAATATTGGACAAATAAATGTCCTATCTTCAAAACTATAAATTCATAGAATCGTATTGCTTTCTCTTTCCTAAAATTCCACTTTGCGGAGTAAGAAAGCATCAACCTCTACAGATATTTGAGAATTCTCATGTCCAATTACCATGATATACACTTGTCTAAAAAATACATCCCGAATTAAGAAAAAATTTAAAGAAGATTCATGATTCCAGAATATTGGATACCAGAAATGCATTGGTTCCTTGGGAAACTTGAATATAGGATTACAAGGAAACCCATCAAACACATGCATTGACATGAGAAGGGCTATCAAATATGAAATCATAAAGAACCCATTGTTCTTGGGTAATCTATGTAAGTGAAAAGATAATTCATTCAAAATTACACAAACCTAATCGAACATACAATTATTTGTGTATGTCTCATAAAGCACATAAAAAGTGCATTTCGGAACATGTGACGTACTTTTTAGCCCTGCTACACGAGTAAAAAACCAAAAAAAATCTCTAAACAGTTGCATTAAAAAATAAATATCTACAAGAGAAATATCAAAAATAACATTAAAATTTGTACAAATGAATTCTCACATAATGTCAATTCCATGCCCTTCTGCCTGAAGGAAACTATCACAATGTACAATTCTATTCGCTTTTTTGGTTTTGGTACCTTGAATAACAATTTGAATACATTGGGTTTCAGAGAAACCTTTATTGCTCCTAGATTAATTTCACTCTTTCTAAAATCAAATTATCTGCATAGAGATAAGCAAATTCTCTAAAATTAAAGACACCCCACATTCGCCAATCTGGTGCTCCAAATATTGTCATTTGTTTTCTCTTACGTTGACAAATTCACATATCACTCATACTTTCTTGACCAGTCAAATATATCATCGATCTCTGCAAGTGAGTTAACCATGTCACAACAAACAACCTATTTCCCTTACCTGCTATCCATTATTCCTTTGAAGTGGAGGAAAACAAACCTTTGTCAATTATTAACATATTCAAATCCCATTCCACTATATAGTTCCATATTTTCTCCACAAACATTGACTATTCTATTACTCGCGTGGAAAAATGTGACACACATCACTCTATGTAAATAACAATTTAAGATACCACGACTACTTTTTATTGATACTAATAGGAATTTTTTTTGAAATTCCAAAAGCATCTTGTGCATTTACAATGCACTTCACTCTTGCTTCAAGATCATTTATATATGCACCTTAAGAAACAAAAAAATGTGATATACAATAATAGACATTGTTTATCGAACTAGTAAGTTTCTCTACACAACCAAAAATTACCATTTAACTCGATAATTTTTCATAATAGTGGAAATGGATTCACCACCATCAAAAACCTAATAAGAAAATTTTCCAAGAGCACCAAAAAGCACTTTAAACCATTTTTTTCGTTGTGTTATTTTTGTTAATATATCCAACTGACATGCAAGATGACGAAAATTAACAAATGTAACCCCTAATTACAAAAGGTCACCGCCATATTTTTCAAAAACGTGCTTGAAATTCCTTTATTTTTCCAATCAATTTTGAAGACCTGAAAATCTATCTATAATGTCACTCTCTAACCAATTTTTTTTAAAGTATCTGGTAACAATTTCCAATGTCTAGAATTTAAAAAAAAAGGATTAAACACTCTCAACATTCAATTTATTCAAAATTTTCCCACTGAATCTCATAGAGGCTTTTGTTATCGGCGTTGAATAGTAACCTCCATAGAGAAATCCATCAATAATAGCTACAAATAGTAAAGTACAAAATACATATAGAGTAGTCTAAAGAGACCACAAATTCACGAGGAAAATAGTGGAAATTCCACCATGATTTTTGCTAAAATCCGACATAAATTTTGGGAAATATGAGATATACCTATTAGACTTGACAATTTTTGGTTTCCAGGGAGTTTTTGATGGTGTTGAATCAAATCGCTAGATTCCGACGAGAATTAATTTTCTAGGAAAACTTGTAACCTATATTTAGCTAATCTTTATGACATATCGACTTGAAAAATGGTCCCACTACTTTGTGAAACTAGGAAAATTTTGATTTACAAATAACCTGACACATCTATTTCTTGCAAAATTTGACATGCATTTACGATCCAATAAAAACCTTTTTCTGCACAAACACATTGAATTTTAAACTATTTGTTTTTACAATTTAGAAAATATTTTAATTACTGAAAGATAAAACTCATAAAACTATTTATAATACTACAAAATATCAAAATTATCTTATATGATGAATTGACTTCAAAACTACCGCTCACTAATTTGTAAAATCGAACCAAATTTGATTTATGAATTACTTGACACACTTATTTCTCGCAGTATCGTAAAGAAAACCAAAGTTTACATAATATTGGAGAGTATTATAGAAAAAATTTTAACGAACCAAAAACTCGTACCATTTCTAAAAGTGACCAAAAAAATTGGTTTAGAAGCTTACACTTTATACAAATTTTGTATCTCTGCATTGTTGCTATCATCCAAGATCAGATTTACAGATAACAATTTATGTAAGTAAACAAAAACTCAGATAATACTCAAAGATATTACATGCAATTTGCAAAGAGAAAACTATACACGCCCCATGGTTTTGTTTATCACTGCAAATATTGTTTCCCCCCTTACCTTATTATCTATATTTACATTCTCATTTCCCTATAAATCCTCAAGTGCCACTATTTTGCGTCTAAAACATGCTACTCAAGATAAAACTGCCATCCAAATTTTTTCATCATCACGATGTCTATCCTCTTATTAATAGAAAACAAAGTTGCAGATAAATACGAGTCATCCCAAAATTAAATTCACTAAGTACACATTTTCTCACACATTCATAAAACCACATAAGCACAAAAACATAAAATCTAGAAACATTATTTATGTACACTTTGAACATAATAAAAATGGATATATGTGAAACCGCAAAGTAAGTGCACCTGACATCCGAAATCGAAAATTCCCATTATATCAGTCATTGACATCTGAAAATTATATTGATAAACATCGGTCCCATATATCATGGATGTTCTATGCACACGCCACCTCTGAACAACATAGTACATTGTGTGTAAAAGGATTTTAATATTTCAACTGAGCACCGAGCTTCGCACAATCAAATTTGCATAGCCACTTCTGTAATTGCAAAAAATCGTTCCTAAATTATAATAATAATAAAATAAAAAACCTAACTTGCAACCACATGAATTCTCACATCACTGAATAGAACATTAACATCAAAATTGATCCATGTGGATATTAGTGGCCACCCCCCTATTCCACTTGGGGCCGCACCATTGTCTCTTTTAGTTTTTCAGTTTTGGCACAACTTACTATTTTTAGCAGTTTTTCGGGTCTTAAACTTCCAGAGCCATTTTGAGGCCCTAAACGAAAATTTTGGAAAACCGGGAGCAACATGGGTCCATGGACCGATGTTAGTCACATAAAAAATTGTAGTCCTCAAATATATCTTTCTAACGAGGTATGGTTCATGTCAAATGGAGAGCATATGCCAAAGTTACGTCCACAGGAGACAGAAACTGTTGCAATTTACCCAAACGGGGCCCATAGTTTTGGTGCTTAATCTCCCTAGGGTTATGGTTTTCCATTGTTTATAAATAATAAATAGGCCCTCGAGCCTCATTGTAACACAGTTTAGAGGCCTGTAGCCACCACATCTCTTCTTAGAGATAAGCTACCAACGCCCTAGCTAGTTGACTTCCATTTTGTCTATAAGAAAATTTCGGTTATTTGATATTAATGAAATGAAGTCTTATTTCCGCTTCATATTTATATTTATGGTTATATGTTTATTCCTACATTCATAAATGCAGGATAAATTAGTATCTACTTGATCGATCCTTCTTTGCATGTCCCCAATGAGGTCGGGGTATAAGGAGTTAGGGCTTGATCTGGTTGAACATTTGGAAGATCATCCTCAAAAACCTCGACGACCGCCCATGGGGACGAAAAGAAAGATGAGGGAGAAGGAGATCCTATCAAAATATTTCTCAAGTAGGCCCTCGAAAAACAAAAGAATGCGATGATGGATAACTTTTCCCAGATCCTTCAATGACTGGCCACCAGTGGCGCATCTGCATCCAACAACCACTCTGGAGGCACAACTCCCTTTAAGGTATAAGTAAAATTTGACATTCCCATATTTTAGAGTCAAATAGATGTAGATGTTTTAGATAGATGGTTGAATCTATTAGAAGTATATTTCTCGTTTCATGACTTTTCCGACCAAGAGAAGATTATTTTTACACTCCTCAAAGCTACCCCCCATGTCAAGGACTGGTGGGAAACCTACTATGAGAAAAAGGACGAGAAAAAATCCTTTTTGTTCTTAGTTGTACCCACTTGGAATTATTTCCGAGATGCCATCAAGGAACAATACTATCCCGTGGGGAGATATGAGGATAGGTACATACAATGGACCATGTTGCAGCAACAAAGGGATCAATATGTGCATGAGCTGATGAATCTGTTCCATACCCTGTGGAAAACATTGGGTATCAAATATTCGGAGAAACATTTGGTGCTAAAGTATCATAGTTTTCTGCACAGATACATTTAATAGGAAATGGAGTTCCTTGACATCTCCTCACTTGGTACGGCATAGCAGTACGCTGCCAAGATTAAGCAGAAATTTAAAAAAAAAAAAGTGAGACTTTGGATCTATGAATCAAAAGTAAGGGAAAGCTGCCCCCAAACCGCAGAATAGAGGAAAATGCCAAGGCATGGCAGCCCAAGACAACCTGCCAAAGCCACAAGAAAAGAAATACATGTGAAGCCAGAGAAGGACATGGGAAATTGGTGTGAGTTCCATAAGAGCTCCACTCACAACAAAAGTGAGTGTCGGGCCAAGCAGTCCTTGGTGGCTTAGATGAGGGCTTTTGAATTAGATGCATGCTCCGACTCTGAATCAGAACCTGACAAGGGGAATGATAAAGGGAAAAAAATTATTATGCGGAGCCAAACGCCACTGTTGTCACTATGAAGATCCAGAAGGAGGAATCGAAAGATCCAGAGGAGGAGGAGCTTCTCTTCCACTCCCAGATGTGGGTAAACACTTCCCCGCTACAGTTCATTGTCGACAATGGGAGCCAAAAGAACCTCATTTTAGTAGACATCGTGAAGAGGTTGGGCTTTTCGACCACAACACACCCATAACCATACACCATCGAGTGGCTTCACCAAGAACGTGATCTTCCCGTCAGCCAGTAGTGTCACCTTCCTTACAAAATCAAGCCCTTCACGGATGAGGTATTATGTGACATTTCTCCTCTTGATGTTTCTGATGTATTATTAGGCCAACCATACTTGTGGAAGTGACATGTTGTGTATGAGTCCTGACTCACGCTATTATTGTTACTTTGGGAAATAATTTGTACAGGATACCAGAGGTAACACCACCTGTCTCTATCTCTTTGGTTACTGCAAAAAAATGCAGTAAGCTCATTTCCCAAACCAGGAAATTTGTCTTCCTGATGATCCACCCCCAGGGCAAGAATAATAATATGGCCACGACCTCCAGACAAGGCTCCTCTGCATGAAAAAAACAAATGGACAAGGTTGTGGAGGAGTACGGGGACATCTTCACCTCACCCACAAGGGTGCCTCTACACTTTCAGGTCAAGCACCCCCTTGATTTGAACCCAGGTGCGCCGCTACCCAATGGACCAATATATCGGTGCTCTGTTCTGGAGAACGATGAATTCAAGAGGAAGATTCAGGATCTGCTACAGAAAGGTCACATCCGGCCATGTTCGTCGCTCTGTGGGAACCCAATCCTGTTCGTACAAAAGAAGGATGGGACTTGGAGACTCTGTATTGACTGTTGGGTTCTGAACAAGATCACTATCTAGAATAGGTACCCGATCCCACAGATTTATGACCTTCTGGACCAACTTAAAGGGGTGAAATTTTTTAGCAAGATCAACTTGAAGTCTGGGTATCACTAGGTACCAATCAAACCCTCCGATGTGTGGAAGAGTACCTTCAAAGCCAAGGAGGGCCTTTTCAAATGGTCGGTCATGCCTTTCGGGTTGATGAATGCTCCTACAACCTTCAAGAGATTGAGGGACGACATCTTGCGGCCATTCACCAATTCATTTGTAGTGGTGTACTTGGATGACATTCTGATCTTCATCCAGAATTGGGAAGAGCACCTACAACACATCCGACAAGTCCTCCAAATATTGCGGCAACAAAAGTTGTGTGCCAATTTAAAGAAGTGCACTTTTGGCATGACCCAGGTTCAATATATATGATACATTATTGATGAAAGGGGGGTGCAAGTGGATCCAACAAAGATCCAAGTCATTCGATATTTTCCAGCCCGAACCACTCCAACAGAGCTTCATAGCTTTCTAGGTTTTTCTAATTTCTACCACTGGTTCGTTTTTGGATTCTCTCATATCACTTGGCCCTTGAGTCAAGTCACCAAGGGAGGATTGAAAGAAAAATTATGTTGGTCGGAATCTTAATAGAAGGAGTTCGTAGAATTGAAACATCGCCTCTGTTCTACCCCAGTGCTCACATTACCAAACTTGCAACAACCATTTGAGATCGAGACAGATGCCTTTGACTATGCTATTGGGGCAAGTCTTACTCAACAGGGGCATCCAATGGCATATCACAGTGAGACATTGTTCGACACAGTTCACAAGTATCCCACTTGTGAAAAATAAATGAATTCCATTATGCAGGCTTGTTGACAATGGAAGCATTACATTTTGGGGAAGGAAACAATCATCCACATAGACCAGCGGCCCCTTCAGTTCATACAGACACAAGGGAAGTTTCAGAACGATCACCATGAGAAGTGGTTCACATATCTACAACAGCTTCATTTAAACATCAAGTACAAGAAGGCTAGCACCAATAATGTTGCAGACTGCCTCAGCCGACCACCAATCTTGGCGCTAACCACCGTTCTCAACTCTTGTGGGCACGAGATTTCTGATTGGCCACTTCTCTACAAGAGTGATCCAGAATTCGACCACACATACAAGACACTCTTAGGGGGTATGCAAGTTCCAAATTCTCACCTCCAAGATGCACTGTTATGTCACTTGGGATACATTTGTGTTCCTTCAAGCGAGCTTGCCAAGATGATATGGGAAGCACACTACAGTCGAGTAACTAGGCATTTTGGGGTCGAGAAAATAGTGGCAGTACTGTAGAAATATTTCTACTAGCCAAACCTTTGATAGGATGTCGGGAAATACATCAGATCCTGTACTTCTTGTGCCATTTCCAAACTGACCATCAAGGATCAAGGCCTATATACTCTACTACCTACCCCTAGTTGACCTTGGGAATCCATCTCCATGGATTTCATGTCGGGTCTTCCTTCTACTAAGCATGGAAACGACTATGTTTCGTGGTCTTCGACAAATTCTCAAAGATGGCCATTATGGCAGCCTGCAAGAAGAATATCACAACAGAAGCCACTACTAAACTCTTCTTTAAACGAGTGTGGGTGCACTTTGGGATCCCGTGGTCTATCATATCAGATCAGGACAGAACGTTCCTAAGCACATTTTGGTCCAGCCTCTGGTCAATGTTGGAAACCAAGCTCACCAATTCCACAGCTTTCCATCCCCAAACTCATGGCCAAGCAGAGGTCATCAATAGGATGATTGTATACATTATGCACATGTACAATTCAAAGCATCCATGCACATGGGATGAGATCCTCCCCTATGTACAACACAGTTATAACCGGGCTCTCCATAGCTCAACTGGCCACAACACCTTTTAGGTGGGCTTGGGATTCCAGCCACTATGTCCCATTGATGTAGCCATGCCATTTGCGGCTACTCGGGCCGATTCGCCTCATGTCTAGTCTAAAGCTAACAAAGTGAAAAAATTCATCGAGCACATTTAGTAAATCCACCAACAGGTTCATAATATATTGGACAGAGCCAATGCTAAGTAAAATCAAGGACATGATCAACGTTGGGTGCCCCACAACTTCTAGGTGGGCGAAAAAGTGTGGCTACATTTTCAGAAGGAGCGCCTCACTGGACCCCACCGCAAGCTTCACTTGCTTCGATATGGGTCGTACACCATCACCAAGGCTATAGGGAATAATGCCTTCGAGCTTAGTATTCCACCATTCCTTGGTCTGCACCCAGTATTCAATGTCGACCGCCTTCATCCCTACTTCCCACCTCTACTGGACACCTCTGACATTGTAGAAGAGATCACACCAACAGATTTAAACCCAGATTGCTTGGAACAGACCACCAAAATTTGTATCATGGAAATGAAAATCAAGAACACTCGCCAACAGAACATCCAACTGTATTGAGTTGTCAAAGCTGACCAACTTCTGCAGCAAGGTAACTGGTTCACCAGGGACCAAGTTCAGCAGAAGTTTCCTCATCTCATGGAGGAACTCAACGCAATGGGGACCATTGCTTCCTAAGGGGAGAGGAATGATCCAGGTGGATATTGGTGGCCACCCTTCTATTCCACTTGGGGCCCCACCATTGTCTCTTTCAGTTTTTCAGTTTTGGTACAACTTACTATTTTTAGTATTTTTTTGGGTCCTGAACTTCCAGAGTCATTTTGAGGCCCTAAACAATGTTTTTTTGGAAACCCGGGAGCAACATGGGTCCATGGATTGATGTTTCTCACATAAAAAGTTGTATTCCTTGGACAAATATTTATAACGAGGTATGGTCTGCGTAAAATGAAGATCGTATGCAAAAGTTACGTCCCTGGGAAGTTGAAACACCAATTTAGCCAAACGGGGCCCATGGTTTTGGTGCTTCATCTCCTAGGGTTAGGGTTTTCCATTGTTTATAAATAATAAATAGGCCCTCGAACCTATTTGTAACATAGTTCAAAGGCCTGTAGCCGCCACATCTCTTCTCAGAGATAAGCTACCAGCGCCCTAGCTAGTTTACTTCCATTTTGTCCGTAAGAAAATATCATTTCTTTGATATTAATGAAATGAAGTGTTATTTCTGCTGCATATTTGTATTTATGGCTATATGTCTATTTTTTTGTGTTCCTGCATAAATCCGTATCAACAATGTACTGCAACAACATCAACATATCGCTTCACACAACCATCTTTGTATAGTTACCTTTACATTAGCAAAAAAACGAACCTAAATAATAACTAAAAAGATAAATCCTTTCGCACATTAATTTTACCGCACAACACTTTTCCTTCACGCATATTAAAAAAAGAGTTTATTTATCACCCCCGTATATGAAAAATACCTTAGTTCTCCCATGCAGTAATCGTTTTGCACAACTAAACTATACCAATTACCACATTCTTCATCAATATCACAACATTGACTATGTGAACTACCCCAACTCCCCCGCACGTACTTTGTCCTCTACAAAAGGAAACTGATATTAATTAATGATTATACGTTGTGAAATATGTCCCTAAATAATAATTAAAAAAGATATTTGTATATTTATTATCTTAACAAACTTTTCACAAAACGTTCGCAAAACAACCACACACGCACAACCACATTTGCCCAACTTCATCTGCACAACCACTTCCGCACTTGATAATGCCCCTTGATCAGTCATTGACATTCGAAACCCGACACATGATACCTATGAGCAACTACCTTCGCATAACTACTTTCGTACTTGCAAATTCTACACACCCCATTGTTTTCTCTATCACTGCAAATAACATTTCTCCTCTCACTTTCAAATATTTGCAGTCTCTTTTCCCTATAAATCACCACCTTCGACTATTTTTCATATGAAACATGGTACAAATATAAAACCACCATCGAGATATTTCATCTTTCTGATCTCCAACCTCGATTAATAGAAAACATATCTACACATAAATACAAGGCATATCATTATTCAATTCACTGATGCCCTTCCATTAGTCATTGACACTTGAAATTTATATTTATAAACATTGGACCCATATATCATGGGATGGAAGCATTTTTTTCTCTCACATGCTGCCTCCAAACAAGATAGTCCATTGTGTGCAAAAATATTTCAATCTTTCATTGTATGAACTGTCACATACCACAAAATCTATTAATCGTAAAACTAATATCAAAATGCATTGCAATTAAAATACCCCTCTACACTTCCATTTGTCCGCACAAATTTTGAACATGCATTTTTTCTTTGTATAACCTCTGCACATGCACAACCATCTCCGCAGAAATTTGTCTGCACAACTATTTCTGCAGTCAATAACACCCTTAATCATTGACATTTGAAACTGATATTAATTAATGATTATATATTGTGAAATACGTCCCTAAATAATAATTAAAAAAAAATATTTGTATATTTATTTTATTAGTAAACTTTGCACAAAACTTTCACATAACATCTGCACACATATAAAAAAATCCGCACAACTTCATCCACATAGCTACTTATGCACTCAATAATGCACTTAATTGACATTTGAAACTCCGCACATGAAACCTCCAAATAGATATGTTCGAAACTGATATTAATTAATGATTATAAATTGTGAAATATGTTCCTAAATATAAATTGAAAAAGGAGATTTGCATATCCTCTATCTTAGTAAACTTTGAAAAAAAAATTAGCATAACATGTGCATACGTACAACGACCTCCACACAAATTCGTCCACACAACTACTTCCACACTCAATAATGCCCTTAATTTTCATTCGAAACTTCGCACTCGATACCTCCGAATATCTAGCTTCACACCACCACCTTCGTACATCTACTTCTATACTTCCGAAAAATGTTTCTAAATAATAATTAAAAAAAGTGAAAGCTTTCCACACTTTCATTTTACCGCACAATGCTTTTTCTTCACAGTAGTTGAAATTATATTTTCTTAGCACCCTCGTCTATGCAAAAGACTTTGAATCTCCCGCACATACTCTGTTATCTGCATAGTAATTATTTCACACAACAACCCCAATACTCACTATGCAAAGGACCTATGGTCTCCCGTGCATACTCTGTAATCTGCACAAGTAAACATAATAATATTAATTTGACATTTGTTCAGCCCTTTCCCCCACCCATCAAGGCCTATGAAAACAACCTGCAACCACATGAATTCTCACATCATTGAAAAAAGCATTAACATAATAGTGCCCTGCAACCGTATCAATGCCTAGCTTCGCACAACCAATTTCGTGCAACTACTTCACTATTTGGAAAAACATTCGTACAACTACTTCGTTACATGACTTATTTAACACCCCCACCTATGAAAAATACATTGATTCTCCCACATATAATCTTCTTTACAATGAAACTCTACCAATTACCACATCGTTCATAAATATCACAACACTTACTATGCAAAGGACCCCAACTCTCCCACACATAATATTAATTAGAATATTCCATCATAACACATACATAAGAACTCAATAGTAAAATTCTTTTAAAATAAAATAAAATGTTCCAAATCATTAAAACACTTATAATATGAAAAAGCAAAGTTTGATATTCTTCAGCCCTAAGCAATCTCTTGCAATTAGGCTTCCAACAATGAATTCCTTCACTTTAGCTTCGATGAATTCTTTCATTGGAGAAACGATAATGTCCTACTTAACATGTTCATTGAATATATCCTCCTCCATTTATTTTTCTTCTTGTTGCAATTCTAAAATCGAGGAAGGGTACACTCTGTTAACAACATCAATAGTAATTATCCATTTTCTAATTTCCTCTACACTAAAATCAATTATATCGTCGAACTATGTTTCTTGTGATCGTTTCAAATTCTCCAAATCAACCATCAACTTCTCCTTTGAAATTAATCCATATTCATATGTATAGACAGACCACTTAAATTCTGAATAATCGCTACCACCTTTAGATATGCACCTTCTATTCGATTTTCTATGTTTCCACTCTAAAAAATAATCTCTTCCAATGTTCTTATTTCCCAAACCATGTAGCCTTGATAGGCCTCATCTAATCATCATCAGGTATTCCTTGTTTATCTCTTTCTAGTTTGGAAAATGAATCAAGCGTCTGACGAAAATTTAATAGGTGATTTTCCATGAATTACTTGTCTCCCTCCACCTCACTTTTGACCAATTCGAAAAAATACCTTGATTTATGCTTTGAATTTCGAAGATCAAAAGAAACTTGTCATGCAGATTCTATGATCCACAGTCTTTCAAATATATTATTAATAATATATGATTTCACTGCACTCAAAAGGTTGATAGGTTTCTCAAACTTATTAGATCTACAAAGTATTGCTAATGGAGTCTTTATCAAAGGACCTACACTCATATAATTTTCTACCTCTTTCACTTTTTCCTTCGGATTTTGATTTTCTTCTTGTCATTGACCAACACAATTTTCAATCACTTCACCACTAGCTTGATGTAATTTCATCAACCCAAGAAATGCAACCTAAGACAAATCAACATTCGATTATATTAGATCAAAAACCTTTCTGTTGGAAAGTTGTATTCTTTCAATATTCAATATCTTATTGCCCCTGCCATTATTTTCATCCTGCAATGTGACAAAACGTTCATCGAAACTAATGTCCTCTTCAACAACTTCCTCTATTATTCTCTGATTTTATTGCAAAGAAGCACTAACCCAATCATGTTGTACAACGTTATCTACTTCCATGTAAATTGTTTCTTCAATACTCTCTGCTTCATGAACACTCTTGGATCTAAATGATTCAACAATATGCTCTCTTTATGGAGTTACACTACGAGGACACTCATCATCAACTCTACCACTTGATAGCCTATCGACAACCATTTTTTCACTTCCAATACTTTTTTTTTTCTAGTAGATGAAGTCACACCAGTACACCATGTGCAAGATTAGGATTTCTTCTTATGTTTTGCAACTATTTTCTTTGGTCTTTCTCTCATCACGATGATCTATTTTTCAGCAACTTGTCCAACATTTACTAGTGTTTCTTAATAAAAACTTTGAGTTTACCCCCTTGCTCACTACTTCTTAGAAAAAATTTCTCGTATCTCATAGAATCAAGGTGTTCCGCGAAAATTCTTCTTCTATAAAATCCTTTAATAGCTTCATCTTCACTTAAGTTGAAATCATCCAAATACTTTGCAACAACGAAAGTGTAAGCCTTAATCTTAATAGTCACTTTTCTAATAGTAAATGAAAAAGAAATAAATTGTCTCTTCTTTTTCTATTCAAATATAGATAGCCAAATACTATATTACCTATAGACTTCAGCAAAAAAAATACATATCTAGAACAAATATTGGCAAAAGAAATGGCCTATCTTCAAAACCTAAAATTCCACTTTTTGAAGTAATAAAGCCTCAACCTCTACAGATATTTGAGAATTCTCATGTCCAATTACCATGATATACACTTGTCTAAAAAATACATCCCGAATTAAGAAAAAATTTAAAGAAGATTCATGATTCCAGAATATTGGATACCAGAAATGCATTGGTTCCTTGGGAAACTTGAATATAGGATTACAAGGAAACCCATCAAACACATGCATTGACATGAGAAGGGCTATCAAATATGAAATCATAAAGAACCCATTGTTCTTGGGTAATCTATGTAAGTGAAAAGATAATTCATTCAAAATTACACAAACCTAATCGAACATACAATTATTTGTGTATGTCTCATAAAGCACATAAAAAGTGCATTTCGGAACATGTGACGTACTTTTTAGCCCTGCTACACGAGTAAAAAACCAAAAAAAATCTCTAAACAGTTGCATTAAAAAATAAATATCTACAAGAGAAATATCAAAAATAACATTAAAATTTGTACAAATGAATTCTCACATAATGTCAATTCCATGCCCTTCTGCCTGAAGGAAACTATCACAATGTACAATTCTATTCGCTTTTTTGGTTTTGGTACCTTGAATAACAATTTGAATACATTGGGTTTCAGAGAAACCTTTATTGCTCCTAGATTAATTTCACTCTTTCTAAAATCAAATTATCTGCATAGAGATAAGCAAATTCTCTAAAATTAAAGACACCCCACATTCGCCAATCTGGTGCTCCAAATATTGTCATTTGTTTTCTCTTACGTTGACAAATTCACATATCACTCATAATTTCTCGACCAGTCAAATATATAATCGATCTCCGCAAGTGAGTTAACCATATCACTACAAACAACCTATTTCCCTCACCTTCTACCCATTATTCCTCTATAGTGGAGGAAAAAAAACCTTTGTCAATTATTAACATATTCAAATCCCATTCCACTATATAATTCCCTGTTTTCTCCACAAAAAATGACTGTTACTTTACTCGCGTGGAAAAATTCTACACACATCACTCTATGTAAATAACAATTTAAGATACCAAAAATACATTTTATTGATAGTAATAGGAATTTTTTTTGAAATTCCAAAAGCATCTTGTGCATTTACAATGCACTTCACTCTTGCTTCAAGATCATTTATATATGCACCTTAAGAAACAAAAAAATGTGATATACAATAATAGACATTGTTTATCGAACTAGTAAGTTTCTCTACACAACCAAAAATTACCATTTAACTCGATAATTTTTCATAATAGTGGAAATGGATTCACCACCATCAAAAACCTAATAAGAAAATTTTCCAAGAGCACCAAAAAGCACTTTAAACCATTTTTTTCATTGTGTTATTTTTGTTAATATATCCAATAGACACGCAAGATGATAAAAATTGACAAATGTAACCTCTAATTACAAAAGGTCACCGCCATATTTTTCAGAAACGTGCTCAGACTTCCTTTATTTTTCCAATAAATTTTGAAGACCCGAATATCTATCCATAATGTGACTCTCTAACCGATTTTTTTTTGAAGTATCTGGGAACAATTTCCAATGTCTAGAATTAAAAAAAAAAGATTCAAACACACTCAACATTCAATTTATTCAAAATTTTCCCACTGAATCTCATAGAGGCTTTTGTTATCGGCGTCGAATAGTATCCTCCATAGAGAAATCCATCAATAATAGCTACAAATAGTAAAGTACAAAATACATATAGAGTAGTCTAAAGAGACCACAAATTCACGAGGAAAATAGTGGAAATTCCACCATGATTTTTGCTAAAATCCGACATAAATTTTGGGAAATATGAGATATACCTATTAGACTTGACAATTTTTGGTTTCCAGGGAGTTTTTGATGGTGTTGAATCAAATCGCTAGATTCCGACGAGAATTAATTTTCTAGGAAAACTTGTAACCTATATTTAGCTAATCTTTATGACATATCGACTTGAAAAATGGTCCCACTACTTTGTGAAACTAGGAAAATTTTGATTTACAAATAACCTGACACATCTATTTCTTGCAAAATTTGACATGCATTTACGATCCAATAAAAACCTTTTTCTGCACAAACACATTGAATTTTAAACTATTTGTTTTTACAATTTAGAAAATATTTTAATTACTGAAAGATAAAACTCATAAAACTATTTATAATACTACAAAATATCAAAATTATCTTATATGATGAATTGACTTCAAAACTACCGCTCACTAATTTGTAAAATCGAACCAAATTTGATTTATGAATTACTTGACACACTTATTTCTCGCAGTATCGTAAAGAAAACCAAAGTTTACATAATATTGGAGAGTATTATAGAAAAAATTTTAACGAACCAAAAACTCGTACCATTTCTAAAAGTGACCAAAAAAATTGGTTTAGAAGCTTACACTTTATACAAATTTTGTATCTCTGCATTGTTGCTATCATCCAAGATCAGATTGACAGATAAAAATTTATGAAAGGAAACAAAAGCTCAAATAATACTCAAAGATATTACATGCAATTTGCAAAGAGAAAAATATACACGCCCCATGGTTTTGTCTATCACTACAAATATTGTTTCCCCCCTTACCTTATTATCTATATTTACATTCTCATTTCCCTATAAATCCTCAAGTGCCACTATTTTGCGTCTAAAACATGCTACTCAAGATAAAACTGCCATCCAAATTTTTTCATCATCACGATGTCTATCCTCTTATTAATAGAAAACAAAGTTGCAGATAAATACGAGTCATCCCAAAATTAAATTCACTAAGTACACATTTTCTCACACATTCATAAAACCACATAAGCACAAAAACATAAAATCTAGAAACATTATTTATGTACACTTTGAACATAATAAAAATGGATATATGTGAAACCGCAAAGTAAGTGCACCTGACATCCGAACTCGAGAATTCCCATTATGTCAGTCATTGACATTTGAAAATTCTATTGATAAACATGGGTCCCATATATCATGAATGTTCTCTTCACACGCCACCTCTGAAAAAAATAGTACATTGTGTGTAAAAGGATTTCAATATTTCAACCGAGCACCAAGCTTCACACAACCAAATTTGCATAGCCACTTCTGTAATTGAAAAAAATCGTTCCTAAATTATAATAATAATAAAATATAAATCCTAAGTTGCAACCACATGAATTCTCACATCACTGAATAGAACATTAACATCAAAATTGATCCATGTGGATATTAGTGGCCACCCCCCTATTCCACTTGGGGCCGCACCATTGTCTCTTTTAGTTTTTCAGTTTTGGCACAACTTACTATTTTTAGCAGTTTTTCGGGTCTTAAACTTCCAGAGCCATTTTGAGGCCCTAAACGAAAATTTTGGAAAACCGGGAGCAACATGGGTCCATGGACCGATGTTAGTCACATAAAAAATTGTAGTCCTCAAATATATCTTTCTAACGAGGTATGGTTCATGTCAAATGGAGATTGTAAGCCAAATTTACGTCCCTGTGAAGTTGAAACACCAATTTACCCAAACGGGGCCCATAGTTTTGGCGCTTCATCTCCTAGGGTTTGGGTTTTTGATGTTTAAGATTTTCCATTGTTTCTAAATAATAAATAGGCCCTTGAGCCTCATTGTAACAAAGTTTAGAGGCGTGTAGCCACCACATCTCTTCTTAGAGATAAGCTACCAACACCCTAGCTAGTTTACTTCCATTATGTCTGTAAGCAAATTTTAGTTATTTGATATTAATGAAATGAAATGTTATTTCCACTGCATCTTTGTATTTATAGTTATATGTTTATTATGTTGTGTTCTTGCATAAATATGGATCAGTGGTATCAGAGCAGTCTGCTTTTTCTCGATCCTTCTTTACATGTCCCCAACGAGGTCGGGGTATAAGGAGTTAGGGCTCGATCTAGTTGAACCTTTGCAACATAAACCTCGAAAACCCCAATGGCCGCCCATGGGGACGAAAAGAAAGATGAGGGATCAGGAGATCCTATCAAAAATTTTCTCGAGGAGGCCCTCGAAAAATAAAGGAACGCAATGATGAATAACTTTGCCTAGATCCTTCAATGACCACCCACCTGTGGCGCATATACATCGAACAACCACTCTGGAGGTGCGACTCCCTTTAAGGTACAAGTAAACTTTAACATTCCCATATGTTAGGTTCAAATAGATGCAGATGTTGTAGATAGATGGTTGAATCTATTAGAAGGATATTTCTTGGTTCATGACTTTTCCGACCAAGAGAAGATTATTTTTTCACTCCTCAAAGCTATGTCCCATGTCAAGGACTGCTAGGCAACCTGCTGTGAGAAAAAGGACGAGACAAAACCCTCTATGTTCTTAGCCATAACCACTTGGAATTCTTTCTTAGACGCCATCAAGGAACAATACTATCCTGTGGAGAGCTATGAGGACAGGTACATACAATGGACCATGCTACAGAAACAAAGGGATCAATACGTGCATCAGCTGACGAATCTATTCCATACCCTGCACACAATGTTGGGTATCAAAGATTCAGAGAAAAATTTGGTGCTAAAGTATCGTAGTTGTCTGCACAGATACATTTAAGAGGAAATGGAGTTCCTCGACATCTTCTCGCTTGGTACGGCATACGAGTACGCTGCCAAGATTGAGCAGAAATTCAAACAAAAGAAGCGAGATTTTGGATCTGCGAATCAAAAGCAAGGGAAAGCTGCCCCCAAACCACAGAAAAAAGGACAAAGCCAAGGCATGGTGGCCCAAGACAACCTGCCAAAACCACAAGAAAATAACAAAACCGTGAAGCCAGATAAAGACACGGGAAAGTGGTGTGAGTTCCATAAGAGCTCCAATCACAACAAAAGTGAGAGTCAGGCCAAGCAGTCCTTGGTGGCTGAGATGAGGGCTTCTAAATCAGATGAATGCTCCGAATCTGAATCAAAACCTAACAAGGGGAATGACAAAGGGAAAAAAATGATTGATGCGGAGTCAAATGCCACTTTTGTCACTACAAAGATCCAGAAGGAGGAACCGGAAGATACAGAGGAGGATGAGCATCTCTTCCACTCCGAGATGTGGGTAAAGGGTTCCCCGCTACAGTTCATTTTCGAAAATGGGAGCCAAAAGAACCTCATTTCAGCAGACGTCGTGAAGCGGTTGGGATTGCCGACCACAACACACCCACAACCATACACCATCGGGTGGCTTCACCAAGGACGGGATCTCCGTGTCAGCCAACAATGTCGCCTTCCCTACAACATTAAGCCCTTAACGGATGAGGTATTATGTGACATTGCTCCTCTTGATGTTTATGATGTATTATTAGGCCAAACATACTTGTGGAAGTGACATGCTGTGTATGAGTCCTAACTTCGCGCTATTATTGTTACTTTGGGAAATAAGTTGTACAGGATACCAGAGGTACCACCACCTACTGCTATCTCTTTGGTTACTACAAAAAAATGTAGTAATCTCATTCCCAAACAAGTAAATTTCTCTTCCTGATGATCCACCCCTAGGTTAAGAAGAAGACTGTGGCCACAACCTCCATACAAGGCTCCTTTGCACGATAAAAACAAATGGACAAGGTTGTGGAGGAGTATGGGGACATCTTCACCTCACCCACAGGGGTGCCTCTGCACTTTCAGATCAAGCACCCCCTTGATCTGACCCCAAGTGCACTGCTACCCAATGAACCAATATATTGGCGCTATGTTCTGGAGAACGATGAAATCAAGAGGCGGATTCAAGATCTACTGCAAAAAGGTCACATCTGGCCAAGTTCATCACTCTGTGGGAGTCCGATCGTGTTGGTACAGAAGAAGGATGGGACTTGGAGACTCTGTATTGACTATCAGGTGTTGAACAAGATCACCATCTAGAATAGGTACCCAATCCCACGGATTGATGACCTTCTGGACCAACTCAAAGGGGTGAAATATTTCAGCAAGATCGACTTGAAGTCTGGGTATTACTAGGTACCAATCAAACCCTCCGATGTGTGGAAGACTACCTTCAAAGTCAAGGATGGCCTTTTTGAATGGTTGGTCATGCCTTTCGGGTTGACGAATGCTCCTACAACCTTCATGAGGTTGATGGATTACATCTTGCGACCATTCACCAACTCATTTGTAGTGGTGTACTTGGATTACATTCTGATCTTCAGCCAGACTTGGGAGGAGTACCTACACCACATCTGACAAGTCCTCCAAACACTGCGGCAACAGAAGTTGTGTGCCAATTTATAGAAGTAGACTTTTGGCATGACCCAAGTTAAATATCTAGGATACTTTATTAATGAAAAGGGGGTGCATGTGGATCCAAAAAAGATCCAAGTCATTCGATATTGGCCAACCCCAACCACTCCAACAGATCTTCGCATCTTTCTGGGTCTTGCGAATTTCTACCGCAGGTTCGTGTTTGGATTCTCTCATATCACTTGGCCCTTGAGTCAAGTCACCAAGGGAGGAGTGAAAGCAAAATTATTTTGGTCGGAATCTCAATAGAAGGAGTTTTTAGAATTGAAACATCACCTCTGTTCTGCCCCAGTGTTAACATTACCAGACTTGCAACAACCATTTGAGATCGAGACAGATGCATTTGACTATGCTATTGGGGCATTTATTACTCAACAGGGGCATCCAATGGCATATCATAGTGAGACATTATTTGACACATTTCAAAAGTATCCCACTTATGACAAAAAAACGTATTCCATTGTGCAGGGTTTTCGACAATGGAAGCATTACATTTTGGGGAAGGAAACAATCATCCACAAAGACCACTGACCCCTGCAGTTCATACAGACACAAGGGAAGTTGCAGAATGATCGCCATCAGAAGTGGTCCACATATCTTCAAAAACTTCATTTAAACGTCAAGTACAAGAAGGGTAGCACCAATAATGTTGCAGACTGCCTCAGCCGACCACCAATCTTGGCGCTAACCACCATTCTCAACTCTTGTGGGCACGAGACTTCTAATTGGCCGCTTCTCTACAAGAGTAATCCAGAATTCAGCCACACATACAAGGCACTCTTCGGGGGTACGCAAGTTATAAATTTTCACCTCCAAGATGCACTGTTATGTCACCTGGGACACCTTTGTGTTCCTTCAAGCAAGCATGCCAAGATGATATGGGAAGCACACTACAGTCAAGTCATTGGGAGTTTCGGGGTCGAGAAAACAGTGGCAGTACTATAGAAATATTTCTACTGGCCAAACCATCGACAGGATGTTGGGAAGTACATCAGATCATGCACTTCTTACGCCATTGCTAAACTGACCATCAAGGAGCAAGGCCTATATACTCTGCTACCTACCCCTAGTCAACCTTGGGAATCCATCTCCATGGGTTACATGTTGGGTCTTACTTCCACTAAGCATGGAAATGACTTTGTTTTCGTGGTCGCCGACAGATTCTCAAAGATGGCCATTATGGCAGCCTGCAATAAGAATATTACAGCATAAGCCACTGCTAAAGTCTTCTTTGAATGAGTGTGGGTGCACTTTGGTATCCCACAGTCTACCATATCAGATCGGGATAGCAAGTTCCTCAACACATTTGGTCCAGCCTCTAGTCAATGATGGACACCAAGCTCACCAAGTCCACATCTTTCCATCCCAATCCATCCCAAAATTGATGGCCAGGCAGAGGTCGTCAATAGGATGATTGTACACATTATGCGCATGTACAATTCAAAGCATCCACACACATTGGATGAGAGTCTCCCCTATGTACAACACAGTTATAACCGGGCTCTCCATAGCTCAACTGGTCACAGCCCCTTTCAGGTGAGCTTGGGATGCAGCCATTATGTCCCATTGACGTAGCCATGACATTTGTGGCTACTCATTTGCGGCTACTCAGGCCGATTCGGCTCATGTCCAGTCTAAAGCTGACAAAGTGAAAAAATTCATTGAGCACATTCAATACATCCGCCAACAGGTTCATGATATATTGGATAGAGCCAATGCTAAGTAAAAGCAATGACATGATCAACGTCAGGTACCACACAACTTCCAGGTGGGCGACAAAGTGTGGCTACATTTGTAGATGGAGTGCCTCACTAGAACCCACCGCAAGCTTCACCCTCTCCGATATGGATCGTACACCATCACCAAGGCTGTAGGGAACAATTCCTTTGAGCTCAGTATTCCACCATTCCTTGTTCTTCACCCAGTATTCAGTGTGGACAGCCTTCATCCCTACTTCCCACCTATACTAGACACCTCTGACATTGCAGAACAACTCACACCAACAGAGTTAAACCCAGAATGCATGGAACATGCCACCAGAGATTGTATCATGTACATGAAAATCAAGAACACTCGTCAACAGAAGATCCAACTGTATCGAATTGTCAAATTTGGCCAACTCCTACACCAAAGTAATTGGTTCACCAGGGACAAAGTTCAACAGAAGTTTCCTCATCTCATGGAGGAACTCAATGCAATGGGGATCATTGCTTCCTAAGGGGGGAGGAATGATCCAGGTGTATATTAGTGGCCACCCACCTATTCCACTTGGGCCCCCACCATTGTCTCTTTCATTTTTTTAGTTTTGGCACAACTTACTATTTTTAGTATTTTTTCGGGTCTTGAACTTCCGAAGTCGTTTTGAGGCCTTAAATGACATATTTTGGGAACATCTAGAGAAACATGGGTCCATGGACCTATGTTTCTCACATCAAAAGTTGTATTCCTCAGATATATATTTCTAACGAGGTATGGTGCATGTCAAACGGAGATCATATGCCAAAGTTACGTCCTTGGGAAGTTGAAACACCAATTTAGCCAAACGGGGCCCATAGTTTTGGTGCTTCATCTCCTAGGTTAGGGTTTTGGATGTTTAGGGTTTTCTATTTCTTCTAAATAATAAATAGTCCCTTGAGCCTCATTGTAACATAGTTCAAAGTCCTGTAGCCACCACATCTCTTCTCAGAGATAAACTACCAGCTCCCTAGCTAGTTTACTTCCATTTTGTCTGTAAGAAAATTTTAGTTCTTTGATATTAATGAAATGAAGTATTTTTTCCACTGCATATTTGTATTTATGGTTATATATTTTTTCTGTTGCGTTCCTACATAAATTCGGATCAACAATGTACTGCAACCACATCAAAATTTCACTTCACACAACCATATTTGTATAGTTACCTTCACAATAGCAAAAAACGAACCTAAATAATAACTAAAAAGGATAAATCCTTTCACACATTCGTTTTACCGCACAATACTTTTCCTTCATGCATATTGAAAAAAGAGTTTATTTATCACCTCTATATATGAAAAATACCCTAGTTCTCCCATGCAGTAATCGTTCTCGACAACTAAACTATACCAATTACCATATTGTTCATCAATATCACAACATTGACTATGTGAACTACCCCAACTCCCCCACATGTACTCTGTCCTCTGCAAAAGGAAACTGATATTAATTAATGATTATACGTTGTGAAATATGTCCCTGAATAATAATTAAAAAAGATATTTGTGTATTTATTATCTTAACAAACTTCACACAAAACGTTCACAAAACAACCACATGCACAACCACATCTACCCAACTTCATCTGCACAACCACTTCCGCACTTGATAATGCCCTTTGATCATCCATTGAAATTCGAAACCCAGCACATGATACCTCCGAGCAACTACCTTCGCACAACTACTTTCGTACTTGCAAATGCTACACACCCCATTGTTTTCTATATCACTGCAAATAACATTTCTCCTCTCACTATACTAGCTATTTCAAATATTTGCAGTCTCTTTTCCCTATAAATCACCACCTTCGACTATTTTGCATATGAAACATGGTACAAATATAAAACCACCATCGAGATATTTCATCGTTCCGATCTCTGGCCTCGATTTATAGAAAACATATCTACACATAAATACAAGTCATCTCATCATTCAATTCACTTACACCCTTCCGTGAGTCATTGACACTTGAAATTGATATTAATAAATGTGGGACCCATATATCAAGGGAAGGAAGTATTGTTTCTCTCACGTGCTACCTCCGAACAACATAGTCCATTATGCGCAAAAATATTTCAATTTTTCATTGTATGAACTGTCGCACCACGCAAAATCTATTAATGATAAAACTAATATCAAAATGCATTGTAATTAAAATGCCCCTCTACACTTTTGTTTGTCCGCACAAATTCTGAACATGCATTTTTTCTTCGTATAACCTCTGCACATGCACAACCATCTCCACAAAAAAATTTCTGCACAACTACTTCCACAGTCAATAACACCCTTAATCATTGACATTCGAAACTAATATTAATTCATGATTATATGTTGTGAAATATGTCCCTAAATAATAATTTAAAAAAAAATATTTGTATATTTATATTACTAGTAAACTTTGCACAAAACTTTCACATAACATCTGCACACATATAAAAACATCTGCACAACTTCATCCACATAGGTACTTCTACAATCAATAATGCACTTAATTGACATTTGAAACTCCGCACATGAAACCTCCAAATAGATAACTTCGAAACTTATATTAATTAATGATTATATATTGTCAAATATGTTCCTAAATATAAATTAAAAGAGGAGATTTGTATATCCTCTATCTTAGTAAAATTTAAACAAAACTTTAACATAACATTCGCATACGTACAACAACCTCCACACCACTTCGTCCACACACTAATTCCACACTCAATAATTCCCTTAATTGACATTCGAAACTTCGCACTCGATACCTCCGAATAGATAGCTTCACACCACCACCTTCGTACATCTACTTCCGTACTTCCGAAAAATGTTGCTAAATAATAATTAGAAAAGGGAAAGATTTTCACACTTTCGTTTTACCGCACAATGATTTTTCTTCACAAGAGTTGAAATTATAGTTTTTTAGCACCCATGTCTATGCAAAAGACTTCGAATCCCCTGCACATACTCTATCATCTGCATAGTAATTATTTCACACAACAACCCCAATACTCACTATGAAAAGGACCTATGATCTCCCGTGCATACTCTGTACTCCGCAAAAGTAAACATAATAATATTAATTTGACATTTGTTCAGCCCTATCCCCCACCCCTCAAGGCCTATGCAAACAACCTGCAACCCCATGAATTCTCGCATCATTGAACAAATCATTAACATAATAGTGCCCTGCAACCATATCAATAGCTAGCTTCGCACAACCAATTTTGTACAACTACTTCCCTATTTGGAAAAACCGTTCCTAAATAATATTTAAAAATGAAAACCCATCCACACATTTGTTACATGACTTATTTAACACCCCCGCCTATGCAAAATACATTGATTCTCTCACATATACTCCTCTTTACAACGAGACTGTACCAATTACCACATCGTTCATCAATATCACAACACTTACTATGCAAAGGACCCCAACTCTCCCAGACATATAATATTAATTTGACATTGGTTCAGCACCCCCCTCCCACTGAATCTCATAGAGGCTTTTGTTATCGGCGTCAAATATTATCCTCCATATAGAATGCCATCAATTATAGCTACAAATAGTAAAGTACAAAATACATATAGAGTAGGCTAAAGAGACCACAAATTCACGAGGAAAATAGTGGAAATTCCACCATGATTTTTGCTAAAATCCGACATAAATTTTGGGAAATATGAGTTATACCTATTAGACTTGACAATTTTTGGTTTCTAGGGAGTTTTTTATGGTGTTGAATCAAATCGCTGGATTCCGGCGAGAATTAATTTTCTAGGAAAATTTGTAACCTATATTTAGCTAATCTTTATGACATATCGACTTGAAAAATGGTCCCACTACTTTGTGAAACCAGGAAAATTTTGATTTACAAATAACCTGACACATCTATTTCTTGCAAAATTTGACATGCATTTACAATCCAATAAAAACCTTGTTCTGCACAAACACGTTTAATTTAAAACTATTTGTTTTTAAAATTTATAAAATAGTTTAATTACTAAAAGATAAAACTCATAAAACTATTAATAATACTACAAAATATCAAAATTATCTTATATGATGAATTGACTTCACAACTACTGCTCACTAATTTGTAAAATCGAACCAAATTTGATTTATGAATTACTTGACACGCTTATTTCTCGCAGTATCGTAAAGAAAACCAAAGTTTACATAATACTAGAGAGTATTATAGAAAAAATCTTAACGAACCAAAAACTCGCACCATTTCTGAAAGTGACCAAAAAAATTGTTTTAGAAGCTTACGCTCTGTACAAATTTTGTATCTTTGCATTGTTGCTATCATCCAAGATCATATTTACAAATAACAATTTATGTAAGTAAACAAAAACTCAGATAATACTCAAAGATATTACATGCAATTTTCAAAGAAAAAACTATGCACACCCCATGGTTTTGTCTATCACTGCAAATATTGTTTCCCCCCTTACCTTATTATCTATATTTACATTCTCATTTCCCTATAAATCCCCAAGTGCCACTATTTTGCGTCTGAAACATGCTACTCAAGATAAAACTGCCATCCAAATTTTTTGATCGTCACGATGTCTATCCTCTTATTAATAGAAAACAAAGTTGTAGATAAATACGAGTCTTCCCAACATTCAATTCACTAAGTACACATTTTCTCACATATTCATAAAACCACATAAGCACAAAAACATAAAATCTAGAAACATTATTTCTGTACACTTTGAACATAATAAAAATGGATATATGTGAAACCGCAAAGTAAGTGTAGCTAACATCCGAAATTGCAAATTCCCATTATATCGGTCATTGACATCTGAAACTTATATTGATAAACATCGGTCCCATATATCATGGATGTTCTATGCACACGCCACCTCTGAACAACATAATACATTGTGTGTAAAAGGATTTTAATATTTCAACTGAGCACCGAGCTTTGCACAATCAAATATGCATAGCCACCTCTGTAATTGCAAAAAATCGTTCCTAAATTATAATAATAATAAAATACAAATCCTAACTTGCAACCACATGAATCCTCACATCACTGAATAGAACATTAACATCAAAATTGATCCATGTGGATATTGGTGGCCACCCGCCTATTCCACTTGGGGCCGCACCATTGTCTCTTTCAGTTTTTCAGTTTTGGCACAACTTACTATTTTTAGTAGTTTTTCGGGTCTTAAACTTCCGGAATCATTTTGAGGCCCTAAATGACAATTTTGGAAAACTGGGAGAAACATGGGTCCGTGGACTGATGTTACTCACATAAAAAATTGTATTCCTCAAATATATCTTTCTAACGAGGTATGGTTCACGTCAAATGGAGATCGTAAACCAAATTTACGTCCCTGTGAAGTTGAAACACCAATTTACCCAAACGGGGCCCATAGTTTTGGCGCTTCATCTCCTAGGGTTTTGGTTTTTGATGTTTAGGGTTTTCCATTGTTTCTAAATAATAAATAGGCCCTTGAGCCTCATTGTAACAAAGTTCAGAGGCTTATAGCCACCACATCTCTTCTTAGAGATAAGCTACCAATGCCCTAGCTAGTTTACTTCCATTATGTCTGTAAGAAAATTTTAGTTATTTGATATTAATGAAATGAAGTGTTATTTCCACTGCATCTTTGTATTTATGGTTATATGTTTATTTTGTTGTGTTCCTGCATAAATATGGATTAGTGGTATCAGAGCGGTCTGCTTTTTCTTGATCCTTCTTTGGATGTCCCCAACGAGGTCGGGGTATAAGGAGTTAGGGCTCGATCTAGTTGAACCTTTGCAACATAAACCTCAAAAACCCCAACGGCCGCCCATGGGGATGAAAATAAATATGAGGGATTAGGAGATCCTATCAAAATTTTGCTCGAGGAGACCCTCGAAAAATAAAGGAACGTGATGATGAATAAATTTTCCTAGATCCTTCAATGACTACCCACCTGCGGCATATCTACATCAAACAGTCACTCTGGAGGCGCGACTCCCTTTAAGGTACAAGTAAACTTTTACATTCCCATATTTTAGGGTCAAATAGATGCATATGTTGTAGATAGATGGTTGAATCTATTAGAAGGATATTTCTTGTTTCATGACTTTTCTGACCAAGAGAAGATTATTTTTTCACTCCTCAAAGCTACGTCCCATGTCAAGGACTGCTGGGAAACCTGCTGTGAGAAAAAGGACGAAACAAAACCCTCTATGTTCTTAGCCATAACCACTTGGAATTCTTTCTTAGACGCCATCAAGGAACAATACTATCCTGTGGGGAGCTATGAGGATAGGTACATACAATGGACCATGCTACGGAAACAAAGGGATCAATATGTGCATCAGCTGACGAATCTATTCCATACCCTACGCACAAAGTTGGGTATCAAAGATTCGAAGAAAAATTTGGTGCTAAAGTATCGTAGTTGTCTATACAAATACATTTAAGAGGAAATGGAGTTCCTCGACATCTCCTCGCTTGGTACGGCATACGATTACGCTGCCAAGATTGAGCAGAAATTCAAACAAAAGAAGTGAGATTTTGGATCTGCAAATCAAAAGCAAGGGAAAGTTGCTCCCAAACCATAGAAAAAAGGAAAAAGCTAAGGCATGGTGGCCCATGATAACCTACCAAAACCACAAGAAAATAACAAAACCGTAAAGCCAGATAAGGACACGGGAAAGTGGTGTGAGTTCCATAAGAGCTCCAATCACAACAAAAGTGAGTGTCAAGCCAAGCAGTCCTTGGTGGTCGAGATGAGGGCTTCTGAATTAGATGAATGCTCCGACTCTGAATCAAAACCTGACAAGAGGAATGATAAAGGGAAAAAAATGATTGATGGGGAGTAAAATGCCACTTTTGTCACTACAAAGATCCAGAAGGAGGAACCGGAAGATCCAGAGGAGGATGAGTGTCTCTTCCACTCCGAGATGTGGGTAAAGGGTTCCCTGCTACAGTTCATTGTCAACAATGGGAGCCAAAAGAACCTCATTTCAGCAGATGTCGTGAAGCGGTTGGGCTTTCCGACCACAACACACCCACAACCATACACCATCGAGTGGCTTCACCAAGGACGGGATCTCAGCGTGAGCCAGCAATGTCGCATTCCCTACAACATCAAGCCCTTCACGGATGACGTATTATGTGACATTGCTCCTCTTGATGTTTATGATGTATTATTAGGCCAACCATACTTGTGGAAGTGACATGCTGTGTATGAGTCCTGACTTCATGCTATTATTGTTACTTTGGGAAATAAGTTGTACAGGATACCAGAGGTACCACCACCTACCGCTATCTCTTTGGTTACTGCAAAACAATGCAGTAAGCTCATTCCCAAACAAGGAAATTTGTCTTCCTGATGATCCACCCCTAGGGTAAAAAGAAGATTGTGGCCACAACCTCCAGACAAGGCTCCTCTGCATGATAAAAACAAATGGACAAGGTTGTGGAGGAGTACGGGGACATCTTCACCTCACCCACAGGGGTGCCTCTGCACTTTCAGGTCAAGCACCCCCTTGATCTGACCCCAGGTGCACCACTACCCAATGAACCAATATATTGGCGCTATGTTTTGAAGAATGATGAAATCAAGAGGCGGATTCAGGAGCTACTGCAAAAAGGTCACATCCAGCCAAGTTCATCGCTCTATGGGAGCTCGATCGTGTTGGTACAGAAGAAGGATGGGACTTGGAGACTCTGTATTGACTATCAGGTGCTGAACAAGATCACTGTCCAGAATAAGTACCCGATCCCACGGATTGATGACCTTATGGACCAACTCAAAGGGGTGAAATATTTCAGCAAGATCGACTTGAATTCTGGGTATCACTAGGTACCAATCAAACCCTCCGATGTGTGGAAGACTGCCTTCAAAGTCAAGGATGGCCTTTTCGAATGTTTGGTCATGCCTTTTGGGTTGAAAAATGCTCCTAGAACCTTCATGAGGTTGATGGATGAAATCTTGCAGCCATTCACCAACCCATTTGTAGTGGTGTACTTGGATGACATTTTGATCTTCAGCCAGACTTGGAAAGAGTACCTACACCGCATCCGACAATTCCTCCAAACACTGCGACAACAGAAGTTGTGTACCAATTTATAGAAGTGCACTTTTGGCATGACCCAAGTTCAATATCTAGGATACATTATTAATGAAAAGGGGGTGCATGTGGATCCAACAAAGATCCAAGTCATTCGATATTGGCCAGCCCCAACCACTCCAACAGATCTTCACATCTTTCTGGGTCTTGCTAATTTCTACCGCAGGTTCGTGTTGGGATTCTCTCATATCACTTGGCCCTTGAGTCAAGTCACCAAGGGAGGAGCGAAAGAAAAATTCTTTTGGTCAGAATCTCAATAGAAGGAGTTTGTATAATTGAAACATCACCTCTGTTCTTCCCTAGTGCTAACATTACTAGACTTGCAACAACCATTTGAGATTGAGACAGATGCATCTGACTATGCTATTGGGGAATTTCTTACTCAACAGGGGCATCCAATGGCATATCATAGTGAGACATTGTTCGACACATTTCACAATTATCCCACTTATGACAAAGAAATTTATTCCATTGTGCAGGCTTTTCGACAATGGAAGCATTACATTTTGGGGAAGGAAACAATCATCCACACAGACCACTGACCCCTGCAATTCATACAGACACAAGGGAACTTGCAGAATGATCTCCATCAGAAGTGGTCCACATATCTTCAACAACTTCATTTAAACGTCAAGTACAAGAAGGGTAGCACCAATAATGTTGTAGACTGCCTCAGCCGACCACCAATCTTGGCGCTAACCACCATTCTCAACTCTTGTGGGAACGAGACTTCTAATTGGCTGCTTCTCTACAAGAGTAATCTAGAATTCAGCCACACATACAAGGCACTCTTGGGGGGTACGCAAGTTCTAAATTTTCACCTCCAAGATGCACTGTTATGTCACCTGGGACACCTTTGTGTTCCTTCAAGCGAGTGTTCCAAGATGATATGGGAAGCACACTACAGTCGACTCATTGGGAGTTTCAGGGTCGAGAAAACAGTGGCAGTACTACAGAAATATTTCTACTGGCCAAACCTTCGACAGGATGTCGGGAAGTACATCAGATCATGCACTTCTTACGCCATTTCTAAACTGACCATCAAGAAGCAATGCCTATATACTCTGCTACCTACCCCTAGTCAACCTTGGGAATCCATCTCCATGGGTTACATGTCAGGTCTTACTTCCACTAAGCATGGAAATGATTGTGTTTTCGTGGTCGTCGACAGATTCTCAAATATGGCCATTATGGCAACCTGAAATAAGAATATCATAGCATAAGCCACTGCTAAACTCTTCTTTGAATGAGTGTGGGTGCACTTTGGGATCCCACAGTCTATCATATCAAATCGGGATAACAGGTTCCTCAACACATTTTGGTCCAGCCTCTAGTCAATGATGGACACCAAGCTCACCAAGTCCACATCTTTCCATCCCAATCCATCCCAAAATTGATGGCCAAGCAGAGGTCGTCAATAGGATGATTGTACACATTATGCACATGTACAATTCAAAGCATCCACACACATTGGATGAGAGTCTCCCCTATGTACAACAAAGTTATAACCGGGCTCTCTATAGCTCAACCGGTCACAACCCCTTTCAGGTGAGCTTGGGATGCAGCCATTATGACCCATTGAAGTAGCCATGACATTTGTGGCTACTCATTCGCGGCTACTCAGGCTGATTCGGCTCATGTCCAATCTAAAGCTGAAAAAGTGAACAACTTCATTGAGCGCATTCAGTACATCCACCAACAAGTTCATGATATATTGGATAGAGCCAATGCTAAGTAAAAGCAATGACATGATCAACGTCAGGTACCACACAACTTCCAGGTGGGCGACAAAGTGTGGCTACATTTGTAGATGGAGCACCTCACTAGAACCCACTGCAAGCTTCACCCTCTCCGATATGGGTCGTACACCATCACCAAGGTTGTAGGGAACAATGCCTTTGAGCTCAGTATTCCACCATTCCTTGGTCTGCACCCAGTATTCAGCATGGACAGCCTTCATCCCTACTTCCCACATATACTAGACACCTCTGACATTGCAGAACAACTCACACCAATAGAGTTAAACCCAGAATGCATGGAACATGCCACCACAGATTGTATCATGTACATGAAAATCAAGAACACTCGTCAACAGAAGATCCAACTGTATCGAATTGTCAAAGTTGGCCAACTCCTACACCAAAGTAAGTGGTTCACCAGGGACAAAGTTCAACAGAAGTTTCCTCATCTCATGGAGGAACTCAATGCAATGGGGATCATTGCTTCCTAAGGGGGGAGGAATTATCCAGGTGGATATTAGTGGCCACCTGCCTATTCCACTTGGGCCCCCACCATTGTCTCTTTCAGTTTTTCAGTTTTGACACAACTTACTATTTTTAGTAGTTTTTAGGGTCTTAAACTTCCGGAGTCGTTTTGAGGCCCTAAATGACATTTTTTGGGAAAACCTAGAGCAACATGGGTCCATGGACTGATGTTTCTCACATCAAAATTTGTATTCCTCGGATATATATTTCTAACGAGGTATGGTGCGTGTCAAACGGAGATCATATGCCAAAGTTACGTCCTCAGGAAGTTGAAACACCAATTTAGCCAAACGGGGCCCATAGTTTTGGCGCTTCATCTCCTAGGGTTAGGGTTTTGGATGTTTAGGGTTTTCTATTGCTTCTAAATAATAAATAGGCCCTCGAGCCTCATTGTAACACAGTTCAAAGGCCTGTAGCTGCCACATCTCTTCTCAGAGATAAACTACCAGCTCCCTAGCTAGTTTACTTCCATTTTGTCTATAAGAAAATTTTAGTTCTTTGATATGAATGAAATGAAGTGTTTTTTCCACTGCATATTTGTATTTATGGTTATATATTTTTTCTGTTGCGTTCCTACATAAATCTGGATCAACAATGTATTGCAACCACATCAAAATTTCTCTTCACACAACCATATTTGTATAGTTACCTTCACAATAGCAAAAAATGAACCTAAATAATAACCAAAAAGGATAAATTCTTTCACACATTCGTTTTACCGCACAACACTTTTCCTTCACGAATATTGAAAAAAGAGTTTATTTATCACCTCTGTATATGAAAAAGACCCTAGTTCTCCCATGCAGTAATCGTTCTAGACAACTAAACTATACCAATTACCACATTGTTCATCAATATCACAACATTGACTATGTGAACTACCCCAACTCCCCCGCACGTACTCTGTCCTCTGCAAAAGGAAACTGATATTAATTAATGATTATACGTTGTGAAATATGTCCCTGAATAATAATTAAAAAAGATGTTTGTATATTTATTATCTTAACAAACTTCACATGAAACGTTCGCAAAACAACCACACACACAACCACATCTACCCAGCTTCATCTGCACAGCCACTTCCGCACTTGATAATGCCCTTTGATCATCCATTGACATTCGAAACCCCGCACATGATACCTCCGAGAAACTACCTTCGCACAACTACTTTCGTACTTGCAAATGCTACACACCCCATTGTTTTCTATATCACTGCAAATAACATTTCTCCTCACTATACTAGCTATTTCAAATATTTGCAGTCTCTTTTCCCTATAAATAACCACCTTCAACTATTTTGCATATGAAACATGGTACAAATATAAAACCACCATCGAGATATTTCATCGTTCCGATCTCTGGCCTCGATTTATAGAAAACATATCTAGACATAAATACAAGTCATCTCATCATTCAATTCACTTACACCCTTCCATGAGTCATTGACACTTGAAATTGATATTAATAAATGTGGGACCCATATATCAAGGGAAGGAATTATTTTTTCTCGCATGTGCTACCTCCGAACAACATAGTCCATTATGTGCAGAAATATTTCAATCTTTCATTGTATGAACTATCGCATCCTCCAAAATCTATTAATGATAAAACTAATATCAAAATGCATTGCAATTAAAAGACCCCTCTACACTTTTGTTTGTCTGCAAAAATTCTGAACATGCATTTTTTCTTTGTATAACGTCTGCACATGCACAACCACCTCCGCAAAAATTTGTCTGCACAACTACTTCCACAGTCAATAACACCCTTAGTCATTGACATTCGAAACTAATATTAATTCATGATTATATGTTGTGAAATACGTCCCTAAATAATAATTTAAAAAAATATTTGTATATTTATTTTACTAGTAAACTTTGCACAAAACTTTCACATAACATCTGCACACATATAAAAACATCTGCACAACTTCATCCACATAGGTACTTCTACAATCAATAATGCACTTAATTGACATTTGAAACTCCGCACATGAAACCTCCAAATATATAACTTCGAAACTTATATTAATTAATGATTATATATTGTCAAATATGTTCCTAAATATAAATTAAAAAAGGAGATTTGTATATCCTCTATCTTAGTAAAATTTAAACAAAACTTTAACATAACATTCGCATACGTACAACAACCTCCACACCACTTCGTCCACACAACTAATTCCACACTCAATAATTCCCTTAATTGACATTCGAAACTTCGCACTCGATACCTCCGAATAGATAGCTTCACACCACCACCTTCGTACATCTACTTCCGTACCTCCGAAAAATGTTGCTAAATAATAATTAAAAAAGGGAAAGCTTTTCACACTCTCGTTTTACCGCACAATGATTTTTCTTCACATGAGTTGAAATTATAGTTTTTTGGCACCCCTGTCTATGCAAAAGACTTCGAATCCCCTGCACATACTCTGTCATCTGCAGAGTAATTATTTCACACAACAACCCCAATACTCACTATGCAAAGGACCTATGATCTCCCGTGCATACTCTGTACTCCGCATAAGTAAACATAATAATATTAATTTGACATTTGTTCAGCCCTATCCCCCACCCCTCAAGGCCTATGCAAACAACCTGCAACCCCATGAATTCTCGCATCATTGAACAAAGCATTAACATAATAATGCCCTGCAACCATATCAACAGCTAGCTTCGCACAACCAATTTTGTACAACTACTTCCCTATTTGGAAAAACCGTTCCTAAATAATATTTAAAAATACAAACCCATCCACACATTTGTTACATGACTTATTTAACACCCCCGCCTGTGCAAAATACATTGATTCTCTCACATATACTCTTCTTTACAACGAGACTGTACCAATTACCATATCGTTCATCAATATCACAACACTTACTATGCAAAGGACCCCAACTCTCCCAGACATATAATATTAATTTGACATTGGTTCAGCACCGCCCCCCTCCCCCCAAACCCCCCTCTGCCCTTTTCCCCCGAGCCTATGCAAACAAGTTGTAACCGCATCAATTCATGCATCATTGAACAAAACAATAGTGAGACAACCACATCAAATCTTGCATCATTAAGCATAACACTAACATAACATTGACAATTTCAGAGCACTCACCAATGCAATGGCTATTCACAAAATTACTTTTATTTTAATTTTAAAATAAATTATTAGGCATTGCACAAAAAAAATGCAATAGCTATTCACAAAATTACTTTTATTTTAATTTTAAAATAAATTATTGGACATTGTAAAGAAATAAAAATAAAACACTCTCCACTGCAAAATTATGTCCCATCATAATTTCATTGCCAATAAAAAAATAGAAATAACATTTTTTTAAAATTCAAAAATTATTTTTAAATTTATGTGCAAAAACACAGATAAATATTGCATAGTCAACACAATTGGACTCGAAAGCTAATGCTATAAGGCAAAGACTAATAAATGCACAAATAGTAAAGAGAAATGTCAACGAAGATGTACACTTTATTCGACATCAAACATTATTCAAATATCATACCAAAAAATAGCGAGAGACGCTCAAATTAAGCAAAGTCTTTGCCACAACGCATTATCATACAGGTTTAAGTTCTGTCGTGACTCATAAAAAAATCAAACCCTTTGTCTAATTTTCAGTGGCAAATTTGATTTAGAAATTGACCTTTATTTTTAATGTAAGTTGTCTTCTATTATTTTTAATGTAAGTTGTCTTCTAAATTCATTTATGCTTTTTAAAATTTGGTTGTTTTTATTGATGTAACTTGTATTCTAATGCTTTTATAAAATATTTTTAATAAAATTAAAATTTTCAATTTATAAAGTAATATTAACAAAACACAGAAAAGTTTACACTGATTTGTAAATAGGAAAATCAAATTAGATGTAAAATTATAATTCAAAAACTATTCATTGGAACAAGTTACTATTTTGCATTTTTCTAGATAAAGAACTAACTTGAGAGTCAAGGCACGGAAGGTCAAAGTCTAATTGCAAAACTAGAAATTTAAATAGAAAGTTTAAAACAACGACCTTTAAAAACATTATTTGGCCTTGTCAAAGTCCGTAGCTTCAAGTTACCGCAATAGGTTCGTTGCTACTACCAAGTAAGGTGATGTCCAAGTGAGCTACCACGCCACCGAGTCTTCTATCCAAGAAGTGCAGGTGGGTTGCTTGTCATCCAACATCAATAAAAACTTCTATTTAGCGTCGTTCCTAAATAAAATAGGATTCTACCCAACCAGAGTTTGAGATGCCAATATGTTTACTATGTACATGTACTCGCTATACCTGTCAACGGTATGACTCGTATTAGGTACCCAATCACCATTCTCAGTCAAGATCTTCGTCTCACTAAGGTAGTGACGTTCACTTGAAGTTGGGTACCTAATCACCAGTGTGGGTTAAGATATTCATCTTAGAACATTGTTGATGAACAAAGGACTGCAAATTGCATGCAAACTCCGCTCAACCAGATAATTGAAAGCTTCTGCATGAAGTGAAATAACATCATGAAATCAGCAGCTAAGATAGGGCCAAATGGCTGTCATGAATCTCCAACAGTGCAAGCCATAGATATGCTCAATCTCCATATAGAATGGTGCATTAACACTACTAAAATTTGAATTGGAAGCCACAGAACCACATTTTCCTGCTCATGAATGACCACACTAGAAATGAAAGTTCGTCAACATTTCTGGGGACATATTTCCATGATGCATCCCATAAATGCATGGTGGGAATGTGGCAATACACCCCCACACGTTGCCCATCAAACACCTCATCTAAACTAATCCTTTTAAATTATGATTCTTTTTTGGTATATTTTTTATTAATTTTATCTAAAATCTATAGTGATTTGAAGTTTAAAATTTCACAAAATTTGGTTATTTTAATTATATATTTTAAATAACAGAAAAAAAAATAGTAATTACAATCCAACTTTTATAATCAAATTCCAATTTGAAAAAAACAAAACAAAAAAATAACAGTTAAACTGTTGAGCAAATTCATGTAACATATAGAAATTGTCGTGTGTCACAATTACACTCCAACTTGTATAATCGAAAACAAATTTGAAAAAACCCAACACAAAAAAAAAAAAACAACAGAGTTATACTTAGGAGTGAATTCATCTAACAGATTAAAACTATGACGTGTTTCACACCTACTCTGTTTTCCGTTGGATGCTTTCTCCGAATATGCTTTGAAAGCGCTAAAAACCCTAACCGAGTTTTAAAACAGGAAAGAAACGCGGTGGCACCCGCGGGCAGAGTTGACCTGGACCCCGTCATGCCAACGCTGCAGCTCCTCCAAATACCGACGTAAGAAACGGTCCAACCGAGTATATATCGTCCCAACGCACACGTTTAAACTTTATGGTTATACATATATATCTATCAGTGGGTTGGGGATGATAGCAATAAGGAGTTAGCTCCCGTTTATCTACCATGGATACGCCGAAGTCTCGTGCATTTCATGATGGGAACAACATTTCTCACGCGGGACAGCAAAGAAGATAACGATTTTCCACAAACAAAGACATATCAAATTCCAAAAACAAAGACACTGGTGTTTTTGTATGCATCAACTTTTGTTGGAAATTATGAAGAAACACAGAGAGACATTTCCCCCACAATACGGAGAATGAAAATATTGTGGAAATAGCAATTTACACACAGAGCGAGAGCAACATAGGAGAGGAATTGAAATCTTTTTTTTCATTCAACTCTTTATGGCACAAAATGAAATTACATTCTTTAATGAAAAATTGGCCAGAGCTTGTAAGTTGAATGCTATTCAATGCAGAAACTGAAGGTTAACAACTTGATCGTACCTCTGCTCAATTTCTCTATTTCTACATGAAAATGCGTACAGAACACAAAATGGCGGACCTGAAATATTATGGGTTCCACCTGCGAAACCACATCGCGTCCATGCCTCTATCACAAATCTCATACCAACGATCTTAACTTTTAACATTTGCGCGATACAGGAAAACCTTAAGAACTTGCGATTGCGATGTGACGTGGCAATTATCGCATCGCAACTTAAATCTTTTAGTTTGCAGACGCTATCCTCCTAAGCCTGTGGGTGCTTATATGTGCTATCCTCCTAAACTTGCCACGTGCGATTGCGATCACATCGCAACCTAAATAGAATAACTTGAGGGCGGCTTAAGGGTAAGTCGTAAATTTTGCGAAGTGCGAAAGTTTTACGATGTGCGATGACAATGTCACATCGCAACATCACAAGCTTTTGGTGCGGGCATTAAAAGGTAAATGGTAAATGTTGCGAAGTGTGGGCGGTGATGTGGTAAACCGCAGGAAATGCAAAATGGCGGAAGGTAAGAAATAAATGAAATTCAAAGGTTTGTGGGCGGTCTTGGTAATGCGGCAATGGTTGGTTGGTCTCGCCAATATCACATCAGTGGAAATATAACTTTGGTGAAATGCTTATGAAGTAAACCAAAAAACTTGCGGGCTGCGAAGCTGCAGGCAAAAAGGTAAGTCAACGATGGAAAATAAATTTAAACGCAGAGTGGGCTCGAGTACTCTGATTTTGGATTTTGCGTGAAATGCCTCCATGTTTGAAACTCGGGCTTCGTCCTTCTCTGCACAAAAAATTCAATGAATTGTGTGTTGTTGCCACTCTTTATTCATGGCAGTGGTTGGGAGTATTTCCAACACTCCCCCTTAATCACAACTGCTACCATCAATCATTCCCAGACACTATCTGAGATAAACAAAACTTTTCTGTCCCAATGGCTTTGTGAGGATATCTGCAAACTGTTCCTCTAATCTGCAATGCTGCAAAATAATTTCACCATTGTTAATTAATTCCCTTATGAAATGGTATTTGGCATCAATATGCTTTGTTCTCTTGTGGAAAACAAAAATATTTGACAATGCACTTACTGAGTTGTTATCACAGAAAATTGTGGTTCATTTGTCTTGTTCATGACATAAGTCCCTCAACATCCTTCTCATCCAAACTGCTTGACATGATGCTTCTGTTGCTGCAACATATTTAGCTTCTGTTGTTGATAATGAAACTATTGGCTTCTTCTTGGAAGCCCATGAAATGGCTCTCGATCCCAAATGAAAAACATACCCTGATGTTATAGTTTTGTCGTCAACACTTCTAGCCCAATCACTCTAAGTGTAATCAGTTAGCTTAAAATCATCAGTTGCAGAGTATAGAACACCATAATCCTTTGTTCCATTTACATACCTCAATATTCTTTTGGTTGCTTGCCAATGTGTCTCCTTGGGTGTCTCCATGAATCTGTATATCAAACTTACTACATACATTATATCAGGCCTGGTTGTAGTCAAATACATTAGACTTCCAACAGTGCTTTTGCACAATGTCGGATTGGCATTCTTGCTGCAATATTCCTTGCTCAACTTCAACCCCATGACAGTTGGAGTTGATGATGACTTGTTGTTCTGCATATTGAACCTTTTTAAAACTTCTGCAACATACTTTGCTTGGGAGATAAAAAATTCCTTTTCTCTTTGTTTCACTTTTATGCTCAAAAAATATCTTAACAAACCGAAGTCAGTCATTTCAAGCTCACTTTTCATGACTTCTTTGAAATCAAAAATGAGAGAAACATCATTGCCTGTAAAAATAAAATCATCTACATATAAAACAACAATAAGAATTTTATTGTCATTTTATTTAGTGTAGAGTGTCGGTTCACCATCACACTTGTCGAACCCATTGCCTATCAAGTAAGCATCAATCCTGATGTACCATGCACGTGGTGCTTGCTTCAGCCCATAAAGAGATTTCTTCAACTTACACACCTCATGTTCTTGGCCTTCTATTTCATAGCCAGGAGGTTCTTCAACATACACCTCCTCTTTCAACACTCCATTCAAGAATGTTGACTTCACATCGATTTAATAGACTTACCATTTTTGTTGTGCTGCTATAGACAACACTGTCTACACTATCTCCATCCTTGCAATTGGTGCAAATGTTTCATCATAGTCTCTTCCTTGCTACTTCTTGTATCCTTTAGCAACTAGCCTTGCTTTGTGCCTTTCTATCTTGCCTTCAATGTTGCTTTTATTCTTATAGACCCATTTCACTCCAATAACTTCTTTTCTTTGTGGGAGGTCCACTAACTCTCATGTGTCATTATTTTCTAGTACTCCTATCTCTTCATTCATTGCTTCAATCCATTTCTCTTCTTTGACTGCAACTTTAGAATGGATTGGGTCGTCAACATGAAAAAATAAAACAAATAAAGAATTCAGACCAACATTATTATCAACTTCTTCTTGCTCATAAATTTCACTTAAATTTATGAATCTTGGTCTTCTTGTATTTGATGAAGATGTGCTTGGAGTTGCACTTGAACTCAAGGGAGTTGTTGATCCCTGTGGTATGCTTGGAGAATCACTTCCTTAGTTTTGCAATGTTGTTCTATTGCTTTCTTGCAGTGTGCTCTGTTGAGCTTGTATGGGTGGAGGAGGAGCCACTGTTGAGGAGTTGCTTTCTGCAATCAATTTCTCTTTGTCTTCATGTGAAATACATGTCTTCACATTGATTGTCTTCTCTAAACTTCCATCCCATGCTTCTTCTTCTATGAAATGAACATCTCTTCTGATGATTACTTTCTTGGTTGATGGATTATAGATCTTGTAAGCCTTGGATTCATCACTATATCCAACAAATATACATTTCTCTCCCTTGCTGTCCAACTTATTCCTTAACTGATCCGGAACATGTGCATATGCTACACATCCAAACACTCTCATGTGAGTGACAAATTTCTTTTTTCCACTCCATGCTTCTTCTGGAACTTTGTTCATCACACTTTTGGTTGGACATCTATTTATGATATACGCTGCACAAGAGACTTCTGCCCTATACTCATTTGGAAAATGCTTTGCCTTCAACATACTTCTTACCATGTCCATGATGGTCCTATTCTTTCTTTCTGCTACACCATTTTACTGAGGTGTATACCGTGTGGTAAATTGCTTGTGTATTCCATGCTCATTGCAGAAACGTAGGAAGTATTTGGAGATATATTCTCCACCTTTGTCAGTTCTCAACACTTTTATGTAGTGTCCACTTTGCTTCTCAACAAGAGCTTTGTAGTGGTAGAAATGTTCAAACACTTCACTTTTTTGTTTTAGGAAATAGACTCATATCTTCCTCGTGTAATCATCTATAAATTTCAACATATAGTGCTTTCCATCTAATGATGGTGTTTGCATTGGTCCACATAAATCTGAGTGGACAATATCCAAATGTGTCTTTTCCCTTATACTCTTTCCTATTGAAAATGATTCTCTATGTTGTTTTCCCAAGATGCAGCCTTCACATAGGCTGTCTGGTTTCTCTATGAGTGGTAATCCCTTTACCATGCCTTTTCTATGCAACAAGTTCAAACCTCCTAAATTGAGATGTCAAAATCTCAAATTCCATAACCAGTTCTCATCTTTCACTTCTTCTTGAAAGATTTCTTGTGTGACAGCTTCTACAACACCTCATTCCTTCAAGTCTGATCTGATCTTGAGAGGAAACATTCTATTGCTTTTCATATGCACTTTTGCAATGAGTTGTCTACTTGGAGGTATATCCATGATTATGCACACATAATTTCTTAAAAACACATTTTATCCCTTTTGCACGAGATGTCCAATGCTTATAAGGTTACATTTCAGGCCAGGGACATAATAGACATCTGGCACGAACTTCTTCTCTCCCTTCTTTGTCAGTATGTTTACTCTTCCTTTTCCCATGACAAAGACTTTCCTATCAATCCCCGTTTTCACTTCAAATTTTACACTTTCATATAGATAGGGAAACATTGTTATGTTTCCAGTCATATGGTTACTACACCCTAAATCTAAGAACCATACATCTTCCTGTTTTTCTTGTGCTACATTACCACCTAAAATCACGTTCCCATGGTTCTAATTTTCTTTTGTGAAATTTACACTAGGTTTACTACCCATGTCATTTTGCTTCTTTCTACATTCATTTTCATAATGACCATACTTTTTGCAATAATGACATTGGACATGATATTTATCATACCTTTGTCCTTGTGCTTGATTCTACCTTGAGCCTTGGATTGGATTCTTATTGCTGCCCCTTGCACTTATGCTTGTAGGGTTTCTTATTCCACCTCTCTGTGGGCTTCTTCCTCTTCCTCGGTAGTTTGATCATCCTCGATCTATACCTTGACCAAAATACATTTGTGTCTTAACTGCATGCTCCAAGAGGAGTTTGTTTCTCTGTTCAGTCTATGCTCTTGAGACATCAATGATGCTAGAAGCTCATCCACTGAAAACTGTGAGAGATCCTTTGTCTCTTCTATGGCCACTACTATGGCATCAAACCTTGATGGTAGACTTCTTAAGGCTTTCTCAACTATTCTCCTTTCTTCAAGTGTCTCTCCATGAGACTTGATTTGGGTAACCAACCCAATCACATGTGTAAAGAATGAGTCTATATTATCAGACTCTTTCGTACAAAGAGTTTCAAAATCTCTTCTCAGCATTTAAAGTTTTGTTGTCTTCACCTTTTCCATGCCTTGATGGGCTATCTGGAGGGTATCCCATGCCTCCTTGGACTTCATTTCTGCTGAAACCCTTGGGAAAATACTCTCATGTACTGCTTGGAAGATATAGAAGAGGGATTTGGAGTCCTTATTCTTATTTTCCCTCAACAAATCTCTTTCTTCTTGTGTCAAAGCATCATATGTTGCTGCATATACTAGTTCTTGGAAACCATATTCCACCAGCTCTCAAATATCTTGTGAAGCAAAAAAGGACTTCATTGTAATGGCCCAATAATCATAATTTTTCCCATTAAACTGTGGTTTTTGGGGATTAGTCAATCTTGTGCCTATTGTTGCCATCTTGACTGTGTAAAACAAATCCTTCTCACTACTGGAGATTCAGCTTCTCAAAAACACCTTTTCAGCTTCTTCAGTAAAGATCTAGTTCTTTCACTAAGAGCCTAGACCTGCTCTGATACCATGTTGGAAAATGTGAATAAAACAATACTTTTGTTGGTATTGGTGTTGAAGGAAGTGAATAATTCCAAGCAACTAAGCATGCAGCTAAAGAGAAGGAACTTGATTATAATATATTTTATAGTTGTAAGAATTAATTGTTTTTAGTATCTCATTCAATAATTGCTTAGCTTTCCCATCGAGGTTTGGGCTCGTGGCCAACGAACGCTTGCTAAGGTGTTTGTTCCACTGTGCAGGTCACGCGTTCGAGTCTCAGATAGCCCGAGGGTCGTCATGGCAGGCCTGATGGTTCCTCCTAAATATATAGGGGTAACGAGTGGGATTCGACCCCGTGTCACGTGAGTATGATACTACTGTAGTTGTCGATTCTCCTAGCAAAAAAAAGAAACTAATTAGCCCGTTAGGGTTTGGGCTCGTGCCCAGCAACCTCTTACTAAGGAATTCGTGTTGTTGTGCAGGTCACAAGTTCAAGTCTCGGATAGCTAGAGGGTCATCATGGCGGGAGTGGTGGTTCCTCCTAGGTTTATAGGGGTAGCCAGCGGGATTCGACCCCATGTCATGCGAGTATGATACTGTTGTTGTTGTCGATTCTCCTAGCAAAAAAAATAATAATAGCTTAGCTTAATTTTAATCTTCCACAAGTTAGAGTATTAGATGAACGTGCTAAAGTGTTTTTTTGATGTTTTGAGGGTGGAATTTTTTTGTATGAGGGAAACATTGAATTCTCATTTTTTCACCCTTTGCTAGAATAATTCAATATTTTATCACCCATATCTTATGACTCATGACAACATATTACTTATGTTATTGTACATTTTTAACCTCTTTGAATTCAAATCCTTTGACATTCATTTTGAGATAAAAAGTGGGTCATTTCATTATTCCTATGTTTCTAATAGATTAAATTAATTTTAAGTTTTTTTTGCTAATGATGAATTTCTTAGCCTAGTTCTTATACTAGCATTTCAGTTCCCATACCCAATCATGGTTAAAATATGTGCAACCTTCTAAAATAAATTCTGCCACATAGATTTTGAAGGCAAAGATGTTAAGATAATTCTAGGCTAGTGAGATCGCACCTAGATCACACATGTCAAGCTCCAGCGCCAATGTTACAACTCAAATTTTCCACAAATCAACTTTGGCCATGATTTTAGAGGCAATGAAGGCGAATATGAAAAATTTTGAGCGGGGTTTTGTTACTTGTAGGACAAATTGGTTAAGTCTCAAACCACTTTCCATAATTCAATATGGTTTATAAGATATTCTTGGTTCTTTAATGCTAATATATCTAAAATTCACAAATTTGCCCGCACAGAGTGCCCATATTTGAGGAAGACATAAGATTAGTCATCTAAATAGAAAGGGGAACAAATCTCATGTATTTCCATTGTATAAAATTTATTTTTTGAGATGTATTTGTATTTTAGGGATTAAGAGACCCAATCTTGTCTTGAATATTACCTTTCACTTTATCTTGAAAGTATCTCATAGTTAGATAAAAGTGAGAATGGGGGATTGGTTTTGATCTACCCAAATCCTCCTCTTATACAAACATTCAGATCTATAGAAAATTTGAGGATGTTAGTCATTAATTTTGTAGTAAGCTTGGGATAGATATTTTATAGGAGATTCATTATGGTAGCAAGCCGGAGTGTTTCCTTCTTGTGAACAGAGATGATGTCCCATTCAATGAATTTTTCTTGTTCCTAATATTCGGTGAATCGTATTAGTGTAATTTAATTGATTATGGCAACATTACTCAGCATGAGAAGGGCCCTTCAACAATGGGTAATTTTCTACCCTTTTGACTTTGTTAATATAGATTGAATTGTGTTTGATTAGAAATTTTTTTAATCTCTGTTTCAACTGTCTTACATTTCTTATTTAGAGGTTTCATTTTCAAATTGCTTCTATTGCCTTTAATTCCTTTGCATTTCTTTGATTTGTATCATAAGTGATATCCACTATAGGATAGGGTAATTGAAGGAATATCAAGACAACATGAATTTTCTCCCATAAATATATGAACATACAAACCTCTTGAATGAAATATTATAGCTCAAAATCCTTATAGCACTAGTTGTCCTCTAACCCAATGACATGTCCCATAGTGTTAATTTCAACATTCAATTGTGAGAAAATAACCATCAAAAATATTTGGAGATGGATCCTTCTAACAAAGTTGAAGCGTGCCACTACTAAAAACACATAAAAGGTAGGAAATTATTTTTCTACAAATATTTTATTATCCTAAGATTACAACACACCCTACAAGACAAGAATGGTATGCCTCAAAATGGTTTTAGTTATGTCCTATTGAACTAGTTATGAAGGTAATGTGTACTATTTTAATTTTCAAATAAGTCCCTTTATTACATCCACATATTAATATCACACCACACTAATTGTATAAAAGGACATGGACCAAATAAATCATGTGTTGACTCCTCTATTTTTCTACGAAGTACAAAAAAACTCAGTCCTTAGAAATTTCTGTTTTTTCAAGCCGCACATGATGTCACCTTATTTTGCAATGTTAAACAAAAAAACATATTTTTCTTCTTAGGAAATTTTCCTTCCAAATCCCTTTTCACCACCAAACTTATGGGTCCTAGGTAGTTGTCATCAAATATTGATATTCCACTTTCACTTTGTAAATTCAATCAACATTATTTCTCAACTATAGAAGGCCATTAAAATCTTTGTGAATTCTAATATGTGCTATTCCAATATCATTGGTAATATTTCCCACCCCACTTCTAGCCCCCCTCCAACCACAGGTTCTTTTGCATTTTCCAAACTTGTGACTAAATATTTGTTCTCATAGGGTCACTACAACATTTAAGGGTTTTATTATCTTATCTTTGCAAGAATTAAATAAGATCAATGGGTAGCATTTATCTATTCCCACACCTGATGATGGTATCGAATCTCACTCTCACCTCTTTATAGTTATAATCTTTTTGTAAGATTCCAAATGTGAGAATTTTCAATGGATCTAGCACATTTTAGTGTTCTAATAAAAAAACTGTTAGCAAGAAGCAAGAAACAAGAACACAAATGGGATATGGAAATGCAACCTTTTATTTATATTTTTTAATTGCATAAAATTTCACATTCCCATAAAATAATATCAGAGCCCCTATAATGGTACAAATGACTGCTTATCAAATGAGAAAACAAATACATTAAAGCACAAACGTGGGCCCCTGATGGATTGACTAGACAGATTACACCCGTAGGCTTTTCGTCCTCAAGATCAAACTACAAATGGCCTCGCAAGTTCTCAAAAAGAAACATTAGGATAGAAAAAATCAAGAATATCCAAATGGCTAGCTCTTATCCCCTTTTATAGGATTGACGGATTCTCTAGACACCTTATTTTATTGTTTTCCCTTAAAAAATGAAGCAAAATATCATGGGTAGATACCATGGGAATATTCTGTCAATTTTGACCATATCAATAAAAGGTAATATTACAAATCCTCTCATCCCAATATTTCTTTCCCTCAAGCAATCCACATATATCCATAGAAAAATCATTTGTATACTAATATGAAGATCCCATCTAGACTAGTGTGCTATGGACGTGAACAGATCCTTTGATACCTGGATCCCAATGCCACCTAAATCTTAGGACTTGTGGGTTATGATACTAGATCAACCCTCCATCATTGTTTGTGCTTAAGGACCCATGTTATGATATTACCTTGGGTAAGAGTATCCTCCTAGGAAAAATCCCATCAATAGAGTTCCAACTCATAATATCTCTCCAATCCATCCAGTGGGAAGGATCTAATGCACGAATACCTGTAAATGGAATAAGTCTACTATCTTGATGTTGCTTTTTTCCCAACACATGTTGCTCCACGCGATCACCCAACATGATCTATTTGTATAAAATTTTCCTGTTGTCCGTAATGTATAAAGGTGGGTAGGTAGAATTGCAGGCCCTATTATGTACTTATGTAGAGGGCTACTCTGGAACTTTCGGCTATACTAATTTTTCTAACTTGCGAGGGACTTGAGTCATTCCTCAACACTAGACAACTTAGTCGTTGATTTAGCACATACCCTTATGAGATCCTCAATTTTCTTGTTCTCATGTAAGACAGTGTCTCGAACTTTCCACACTCTCTACTTCAACATCATAATATCTGCCTTGAAATGCTTGATTTTTTCGCGAAAGTTCTCTACTAAAAATATTGGTGCCCTAGTGAATTTCTCTATATATGTATGCACGGGATGCTAAACTATCACAACTCCAACTTGAACCTTTGATTGGATCTCTGGAAATGGCTCATCCTACACACTATGTTTTTTATGTTCCCCCTTATGTTCATGCTCATCATCTAATCATCTAGTCACTTGATTGGCTATACTGGAAAAAAGAGTTCACCTAATGAATGTACATCATGTGTAAAATTAGATTAGGATAGCTAGGTATGCAAAATAAACTCATCCTTGCGAGAATCTTTTTAGTTCTAGATTGTTTAGAAATCACAAAACAAAAAATACAAAAACAATGAAAAATAGAGAAAAAGAGGGCAGAAAAAGAAAAGGCACAACCCCATACCAAAAAAGAGTAAGTTCTGAAAGTGTGCAAGTCCAGATGCCACTACATAAAGAGAGAAGCCTTATTTATTCATACAACCTAATCATGACTAAAGGAGTTTTAAATTTCTGCTGATAGGTTAGAGAATGAGGATTTTCCAAACTGTCTAAACTTGGCTTATCAGTAAGACTAGATTAGATTAGGAAAAGAAAATTTGGTTCCAAAGCTCAAAATCAAAACCAAGAAAGGAAGAGAGGGATAAAAATTAAATTCCATATTTCAGCCCTCAAAATTTTGTGTTAAATTTCTGCAAAATAAATTTTGTATACAGATTTGTACAAAGTGTCACTGCTCATAACCAATCAGACTGTCTAATCTTGATTTGGTTACATTTTCTATTTTCTATTTTAGATTAGAGAATAAACATCTGGCATACAGCTTAATCTTGGCAGATGGTTAGATCAGGTAGAGAAATAAATGATTTCATCAGTTTAATATAAACTCTTGGATGATATAAGTGTAGAGTTTGTTAGTTTCCTGTTTTTAAAAGAAAATTATGTCAAGGGTTGGCCAATTCAAATGCACCCAATGAAGAAAAAATGTTAGAGCAAGTAGGATGGGTAGGTATAAGTTAAGTTGAAATTAATCATGTTATGATTCAGATCTTGAAAGATCACTTCTTCAAAGCAATAAGTCATCAAGTTATAAAGGAGTTCTGTCAAAATGCAAATCAAGGTACTGGTCTACTTCTTCCAGAGATTTGATCTCTGAGGCTCTTGACACCTCCTACAAGAGATGCCCTCCCTAATTGGAGTCACTGTTAGCCATCTATTTTTGTTGATATCAAAAGATGACTAAATGATGATTTTGGATTTCTAGAAACAATTTTTGAGAAACACTGTGAGTTCTAGAAATCTCACTACCTTCATCATCCTAAGCTTCATTGTTTCATTAAAATACTTCATCTTTGCCTTCTCAAAAGTTCACCCTGATGCTCTAAGAAGACTCCATTTTATGGGCTCACTGGCCTCATTCATCACTCCACTAACACCCTCATTCATTCCCCTTTTTTCCCCTCTAAAAACCCCCTAAAAAATCCTCCCTCATTCACCATTTTCTTCTAAAAAATCCTTAAAACAATGTAAAAATCCTTCTTACATGGTTTTAGCCTAACCCTTTAGCCTATCGGACCCTCTAAAAACATTATAAAAATTATGTTTTATAAATATACCTGCCCTTTTTGTAAAAAATGTCTTAATCCCCTGTTCTCTTAAGCCCTAGCCCCTTCACTCCTCATAAGACCTTTTCCCTCCACTTATTTCTAAGCCCTTTTCCCTATTTTTACCCCTCCGCCCCTTTCGCTTTGTTAAAACACCCTCGCAACCTTATAAATCCCCCTTAACCTTTGAAAAATTAAAAGCGGGCCCCCCATTTCCTAACCCCGCCTCTTTATTTTTCCGAGCTCCATCCACCGTTGATTTGAATCCCTGATCCAAATCCAATGGTCATCGCCTCTCCTCCCCTTATCCCACGTTAAATCGGCCCCGCGCCACCCGAAAAACCTGCATACATCACCAAGCCAAGCCCCACCTTCCACTCCACCCCTAGACCTGCGCCCCGGTCCCCAAAGCCTTCTGCACCGTCGATCTCACCTCTTGAGATTCGACGACCGAGACCGTATATCGTGCAGATTCTTGCGCCAAGATTTAACGACCCCAACCCACGATAAAAGCAGTTTTGACCTGCCACGCATCGAATGATCTATGGAATTGCGCAGCCCCTACCCAATACCACTTACCGCCTTATATCCACGCGATAACCACCGTGGTTTTCCAAAACCACCTTTCTCCTCCCCATGCCAAAATTGAGGTTTTGCGCCTCCGTTTAAATTTCCTCATGATTTTTCCTGTGGAATCATGCCCTCGCACTCCCTCCTCCTTTGCAAATCGCCTCCCAATGCCTCAAAAACCCAAAAAATGCAGTTTAATCCAATCCCGCAGGTTTTCAACTAATTTTTTTATGTCTTGTGCATGTTTTAAATGGCGGTGATGCCGAAAAGGCATTCTAACAGTCAAGAAAGTGACAAATTAAGCTTCGGATGATGATCCAAGGGGTTTCAAATAAATTTAAAGAAACAGAGGCCAAAGTTTAAAGCTCCTTCACCAATGAGTCATGATCATTGGAGATCTAAACCCTTCGGCCACAAAGAAGACCGCCTTCCTGCACACAGAATAAGAAAACAGTTAGAGAAGATAACAAAGGAAATGAAGGAACCTAAAAGAGTGAAAGGCTAATCATGTATCAAGAGCAAATACAAAAGATTAGCCAAAGAAAACAGTGATTATAAAGAAAAATCAAGGTTCAAAGGCCTAAACAGAGTTTAATTACTTAAACAAAGATAGATTTACCCAAAGACAACTTCGAATAACTCAACAAAGAAGCAATTACTTCTCCAAAGACATATTTTCCACCTACAACATGTTTTCCTTCAATAAAGGCATCAAGCAGTTATTGCACAGTAAAATATCTTTTAAATTAGCTCAATGGTTATTACAAAGTTATTACAAAGCCTTTAAAGTTAAATATTTTAACTAAAATAACTCAGAAGTTAAAACAAAGTTATTATTTCAGAGTAACTCTTTCAGATATTTTTTCCTAGGGCCTTGCATGGTCTCAAAGGTAAAAAAAAATTAACTCTGTAATAAATAACATTTAAACACCCTAGTTTGGCAGCACCTCATTTTGCATATAAATATTTCATATGAGCTTTATTTTAAATTTTGGTTACTTGATGGTTATTGGACTGATTTCTGCTGCAAATCTAGTTGACGAATGCTAGATTGAACTGAAGAAAGCTTTGATTTGCAAAGAGCTATTGTACATGGAGTATTGTAACTGGTTTGATCATCAATAAAACAAGCATGTTCACAGGATCCTTGAGCTATATGTCTGTTAGACTCCTATACCAATAGGTGTCATTTTTCATGATTGTCTTGATTGAACTATGCAATATGTTCAAACCTTTTTCTTGAGCAAAGGTGTTCCATATTCTTGAAAAATCAAAAAATCAAAAAATTTTAAAAAATGTAAAGAGGGTATACCCTAAAAGAAAAATCAAAGGGTAAAAAGAATAAAATGGTCAAAAAAGTGAAAGAAATGAACCCCAAACAAAAATAGACCAGGAAAGTGTGCAAGTCTAAATTCCACTACTATTTCAATTTTTGTAATAAACAAAATTGTGTGCAGCTTGTCAAACTTTTGCCACAATTCATGAAGAGTCAAACTATTTAAACTTGACTCATTCATTTTTTAATTTCATGTTGTAGAATAGAGAATAAATATCTAGCCAAACTGTTTAATCTTGGCAGATAAGTAGATAGGTAGAGTTAATAAAAGGTGCTCAACAGTTTAATCTGAGCCCTTGGATGTAATAAGTGTAGACTTAGATAGGATTGCCATGTAAAAGAAAAAGAAGTTTGATGAGGGTTTGCCAGTCTAAGTGCACCCTAATAAAGAAGAGAAAATGGTAGGGTAAGGTAAGTAGGGTAGGTAGATGTTGTTGCTGAAATTACATGTGATGAATATTGGCCCTAAATGTGTTCAATCCTACTTTCATCACAAGTGCAAAGGCAGATGCTGCATTGGAAAAGTTCATAGAAAGCAAAGTCAAAATTATTAACTTCCCATCTCACTTTCTCCCTAAAAGTTTTTACTAATTTCCCCAAAGTGCTAAGGGATTTGAAGATTAAAGGGGCTCAAGGCATTTCCTTGACTTTTGGAGGGACCGGACCCTCGGCCTAATAATTGAAAAGACCTAAGTACTTGAAGTTATTTATCATTATACTCATTCACTTTTAATCTTTTCCTAAGTAAAATTCCATTTTACTTAGGAAAATCATGCTATATTTCATAAAAATCCCTCAAAATTACTTGCTATTCTAAATCTAAGTGTTGAAGTTGATATAATGCAATTTGCTTCAGAAATCTTCACTTTCTTAGTTGTGTAAAGAATTTTGAGTTTTCCATGTTCCTTTGTCATATTAACATTTAACTTTAATTATTAAATCCTTATACAAATTACCTTTTCCTATATGTATAACTCCTCCTATGTAATATCCCAAAAACCTTTGTATTATACGTTTTAGCCAAAGTATTTAAACCCATATAATAAAATCAAATACCCACATTATAAATCCCTTTGGCTAAAAACATATCTATATAACTAGTCCCGCCCCTATGTTAATTGAATTGATTTAATTTAATTATCATATAATAAAAAATATACAAAAAAACAAAGTTTAAACATGTATTTCATATGTTTAAAACGAAAAATAAATAAAACCCCAAGTCCATTCGTAACCCCGACCCTCCATAAACCAAAGAGATTAATTAATCACCTGGATTAATTAATAATCTTACCCCTCCGCCAATCGAAAACATCCCGAAATGATTAACTCATAAATAATCGTCTTGGGCCCACGCGTTAACTCCCCTGCCAGCTTCCCATTCGGTCCACCGTTGGATCACTTCGCTGGAGATCTACGGCCCACAAACATTCCGCTAGCCATCCCCTATATGAAGATTAACGTGCGAAATCGGAGCAGTTTCCAAACAGTGCACTGGCCACATGTTGTGTGCTGAATGGAATCACTACCAATTCATGAAATACCGCCTGCTCCAAAAAGTGGTGCGGAATTTACCACTTACCGCCCATTCCCCATGACGTGTCCATCGTACACTATGACGTCATCATAAAAAATAATAAAAAATTCCCCATTCCGACTTTGCAAATAAAACAAAACTTGGCGCATTTTTTCATTTTGTGTGTTGAAAGCGACTGCGTCCTCCATTCTGAAAAGTTTCAAAATCCACTGTTAAACTTCCATTAACCGAATTTGCTGAAGAACTCCATCAGTCCATTATCCAAGCGTCCATCAGCCGTCAATCAGTACTTGTTAAATACATCTTATCTTCTCAAAACAGTTATTTATATCATTCCCCATTTTTCACTCTGCAAAATCCTGCCGTTTGTTCAAAATTCTACACCAAAGACTGCTACAGAGTATTTTGAGTCTTCTTTTTTCCCAGAATTTCAATTGCCTCTACAAAAAAACTGTATTTTCGATCTTCAAAATGGTAATTGCGCCCATTTCCATGAAAAACCCCCGAACTTTCCATTTTGAATACAAAAGAACAAAAATGGAAGTCTTGCTGGCTTTAAATGTTGCTCCATTAAACACCCCTCATAGAGAATTGGAATATTTACCATTAGTGGATAAAGATTTTCAAATCAAAGACTTACTTTTCAGTGAAAATCCCCTTCGAATTTATTGTCACTACAGAGACGATTATTTGAAAGGCTTGGATATCATTGGATTGTGGGAATCAAATCTCCCAAGATACCTTTTACCCTCAGTCCATATCTTTCCTGAAGTTATCCATTATTTTCATGCTAATTATGATCCAATTCAGAGAGCATTTTTATCCCCAAACCATAATGTCCTTTTTCATATCACTGCTCAATATATCAATGATATGCTTTAGTTTGAACCTGGTCAAAACCTCACTCCCTTGTTCATGGGAAAATTGCTTGAAAAATATACCCAGTTGTCCCTTGAAGAATTAAAGCACATTTGTCAGACTTTCATGCTACTTGAACATCAGCCCAAGGGCCCACCTCCCTATGGTTGTTCCTTTTTTACTGAATTGGGCCAGATTACTTTGAATATGATTTCTTCTATCATGGAATTTAATACTAGTGAGTATGTTGATGAATTAACCCTAGTATTATTGTCTATATTTACTCCTGGACAGTCTCCTGGTGTCAAATATGACTATGCATCCTACATTGCAGACAAAATCCATGATCAATTCATGAGATTAGAAAATGAGAAAGTTTTCAAGTACTCTTCAGTCATTTACCATCTCATGCTCTATCACCAGTTTGAAAACTTTCCTTCCATGTTCAAAAGCTTGATACTAAGGGAAACCCAAGGTCTGTAATATTTTGGTCTGCCATCACACACAAATCCTATGCTTCCCCCTATTCCTATAATGAGTTCATTGACCTTTTCATACACCCTGCAACCACCTTGTTGATAGGAGTTGCTCCTCCGAGGCTCAGCAATGAAATTAAGAAAACTTTGCAGCTCTCAAGGCTGTACAAAGTTGGGGACTGGTACTTGTACCAAAATTATTCAGAAATCAGAATATATGGATGTGAACTTTGTCCATTCAAGCTGCCTAAATATGTGCCTATGAGACTTTTTGCCTTAGAGTATTTCAGGCAAATGAATAACTCTGATATTATTCATTTTTGTAACGCTAAGAAGAAAGCCCAACTCAGAATCAAAAGTCAGTTAGGTCCCTTTATATGCAATTCTAGGGATGTTGGACAGGAGGCATAAATGATATTACAAGACCATTTCAAGTTACAAAAGAGTTTCTATTGGGTCCCCTATGACCCATTCAGCTTTATTTGTGACAAAAGAATGAAGAATAAATCAGCACCATACTTCCACCACAGAATTCCAGAAATAGAACAGTATGCTAATAAAGATGAGTGGATGGAAGGAACATTAGTTGAACAGGATAGTGAAGAGATCAATGTAAACAATGTCATGAAAGATCTTGAGAAAAAGTTTGACCTCGAAACTTTTTGGCAAGTGCAGGTACCACATATTGGCACTTCTTCAGCAGGGAATTTTCAACAGGGATTACAGGAAAACATTCCATCAATTGCAGTTGAATCCAAAGGCAAAGAGAAAGAACCAGAAGTACAAGTCATTGAAACATTCACCATGACAGAAAAACCTCAAACTTCTAAGGCACAAGGACAAGTACAGGTTCCTCCTCAAACTGATCCAATAGAAATGCCAAACTTGCAAACTCCACTGAATATTGAAAAGGGCAAGAAAAGGGAGGCTGAAGGTCCGACTCCTCCCAAGGAATCTTCAAAACAGACTCAGGCTACAAGGCAGAAACTCAACCCACTTCCAGAAGTTGAATCATTTGAAGAAATCATTGATATTCCCGAAAGAGAAGATAGTCAACAAACAAGTTCAGTTAGTGGTACATACTCTAATCTTCAAGAAAAGACAATGCATAAGCAGCTAAGTACAAAAGTGTCTTCATTCAAACAGCCAAAGACAGATGCAGGAGACATAAAAAAGACATTTATCAGTATAAAAGCAAGGAATGATCCACTAAGGGTCCAGGTGTATAATCAGTATCTTAAAATGGCTCCACAAAATCAAGAGAGATTAATGTCAGCTTTTGACATTCAGCAAGGGAAAATGTTAATGAGCCATTTCAAATCTAAAGTGCCAAAACCACAGACAGCAGCTGATTACATCAGGACCAATTTTGAGGTCCTAGCAAAAGATATTCATCCATTGGACCAGATAGAATTACACAAGAAAACTAGAGAAATGATATATTCTACCCTTACTGACAAAGCAATGGCAGCTCATAGATTGCAAGATTCTTTGAATAATACAAGTACCCAGTTGCAGATTGAAAAAGCTTCTTCTCAAGCAAAGGATAACAGAATAAAATCTTTGGAGGAAATAATCATCAGTTTGGGTCATAATCCCAAAGATATAAAAGGCGTTGAAGCATTGATTAAAAACAAGGATGATGACATTGCTGCATTAAGGAAACAATTGAAACTACCAGCTTCGAGGCACCCTTAGACTGAAGAAATAATGAAGGAAAATTCAGAAGAAGAGGTGATGGACTTACTTTTAAAAATGAATGAACGACTTGCTGATATAGAGAAAGAACTTGAGCAAGCATTAAAAGATAAAGAGTCCATTATTCCAGCAACTACATCACAGGCAGCCACAGGAACAGGTACATCAATCACAGGTCAACAAGCAGAGCTAACACAGGTGAACACTTCTGATAAGAGTTATGATGAATTAATCAAAGCAATGAATGAATTAAAACTGCAAGTGACATAACTCCAAAGTTTAAGGCTTCAGCTTTCGACTCTGGAAAATAAATATGATCAATAAAAAATAAGTGTTGCTGAGAAGACAAGAGAAATCAAAAAACTAGAAAAATCAGTTAAAGCATTGGAAAAAGATCTTACAATGGAAAGACCTGTAAGTGAATTAAAGGAAATTCTTTGGTATAACATTATTCAATCAATAAAGAATGTTTGGTCTTCTATTCAAATCATATATGAACAACAGGATTTAGGCATATTGGCTCTAGAAGAAATTGAGAAAGCAAGGGAAGAGTTAGGAAATATCTCAGAAGAAGCCAATAGACTTATCAATTTTTTGAATACTCGGAATAAGTATCAGCTTGCAGAATTTGGAATTCAGGACAGAACAAGAACCATTTTGGAAATCAAAAAGGTTTTTACTAAAAGGACTCTTATGCAAAACCTTGAAAGAAGGTGTTCAGACATGCAGCAAGAAATTTTTGCCTTCCAAGAAAGATTTGATGTTATATTAAATAAAGGTTTTCCCAGTCCTATTAGTGAAGAAGGCAGATTAATAGATTTGGAAAGTTTTGTAGCAAAAATAAACAAACAGGTTGATGATCAAGCCAGTTCTTCGACCAGTACAGCAGCAGGAACATTGCCAACAGGGAAAAGCCTCTATGAAAAATTGGAGAGTTTATTTTATCTTGAACATGAAATAAAACATTTGTTTCCATATCAGCCTAATTTTTTCAAATACACTGAAGCTGATGAAACTTTGAGGAAATTACAAAGGACCAGAGTGCCAGAAGTTAAATGGTGGGAAGACATGTTGGAACTTTTGTAAAACTTATCCTTGGGTGAAATTTTTGCCTATTTTTACTGAGGTATATCTTGATAAAGGATAAATAGGTGAATAAAAGTCAAAGAGTATAAGTTCAGCAGTTAAAGTGTATCAGTAAGAATAAAAGAGTGTCAGACAAGCAAGGTAGTAAAAAAGAATTACTCAAGAAGACAACAACGAGCTAAAATAGAGGAACTGCTTCCAGCACATTATAAAAAAGAGGAGACAACACACAGCATCAACTGATTTATCCTATCTACGAGACCATATGTCTCCATTTGTATTGTAATCTATTCATTAGTCACCCTAAATTATATCTCTTTTGTTATGAGATATTGTTAATAGTTTTTTGTATAAATAAGCCCTCGAAATGAGTATTGAGGGTGGATTCTACTACTTTGCTGTGACATTGATGTTTTTGGAATAAAAGTGCTTTGGAGAAATTTATTTGTGGCTTGCTGGATGACGATTTGAAGCTCAGGACTTTTTGCAGGATTCATGCGTCGAACTGCAGTTCAATAAGTCTTTCTATCCTATGTTTTAAGTTTTATATCTGTTTATAATATCATTGTGTTTCCATTTCTGAATAATTGACATAAAAGAATAAATCAGAACTTACTTAAGTGTACTCTGATTTTCAATTGCGGTTATTCCAAATGTTTTCTTCCAAACTGGTTATAAGCAACGAATTCTTAATTGCTCTTGTTTCGCTGGTTTGAACATTTTGATTACTATAATAAAGAATTCTTAACTGCTCTTTGTTTGTAATCATTCATTTTCTTTCTTTGAATATGTTGAAATATTCTTGATTGCCTTTCATCCCTTCAAAACCCATTCCATCCACTTTAATTCCTTAAAATTGTTCTCTGTTTGGCTATCTTGCCCTGCAAAGCCATCTTGTGTGTAGAAGATTAATCCAGTAAAGCCATCCTTTTGACTCCATAGCCCAATGGCCTAAAAATATTCAACCTTGCCCTTAGTTGGCGAATTCCACCATTTTCAAACAAACTCTTGGACTTATAACTAGCCTAAAATTTTCTAAGAATAAAGTTAAATCATAAAGAGAGAGCCCTCTCTGGATACAGATTGGCTAGATTCTGTATCCGAAGGTTGGTT
>CM076582.1:1525458764-1525568365 GCA_034641835.2 Pinus albicaulis | reverse complement strand
TTACCTCGGGTATACTTTCCTTTTCCACAACTTCAAGGAAAACCTGAGTGATAACAATATCAATGGTGAAGTTTCCTAAATCGTTATTGTTTCTCCTTATGTTTTCCATTATGTACATCTTTCTTTGATAAAGAAATATAAGTTTTAGATTAGGATTTGTTGTTTTAGCACCCTATTTCTGTCTGTATTTCTTTATGTTTATGTTTTCTTTTGCAAGATCTGATTGGAGGATTATTAATTTCCTTCTAGTTACATCTAGCTTATTGTCTTGGAAATGATTCAATAGAGTGAAACCAAGAAAATTTTGGTGAGCCCATGTTCCTTTGAGTAATACTTGAGATATTGTTTTTAAGACCTTCCTTTAAAGTACACTTACTACAGTCTAAAACCATAGAGGTTTATGGTATGCCCTGCCCTTTGTTCTGTCTTGAAATGTTGCTTTGAGGAGTCTATTGAGAGTCATGTCAAAAGTAGATTAGATTATTTTTGTTTGATCTTAGACCACTCTTACTGTTTTCTTATATGTTTTCTTTATCTGAAAGTAGTCTTCTGATTGTTGGATTGTTGTCTGAAAGGTTTCCTATTAAAGGTGTGGCTAAAGAAGTTTATGGTTTGCCCTGTCCTTTGGTTTGCTCCAAATAGTTACCTTAAAAGGCTTTTATTATCTAAGTAGAGCTAGAATATTCTTAACTGACTATAGCTTTGTTGCCTTCACAACTTATTATTGTTTTATATCACAACCTAATCTAAATAATCCATTTGATATAGTTAGCTTTCCCTATGAATACCCTTGCAGAGTTGATGAACAATTAAATCCTTTTTATGGCTCCATAGCCCAATGGATTAATGTTTTCTCATAGTCTATTTGTTCAACTGAAACATTCCCTTAATAAGTCACACCATTGATCCTTCGATCTATCAATTAATTCAACCAAAAACAAACAAGTCCTTAGAAATTCATAACTAGCCTAAAATCTTAAACAAAGAGAACAAAGATATATCAATTGAAAACACCTTTATAGAGAGATCACTCTCTGAATCTAGGAAGGCTAGTTCCTAGGATTCCAAAGCGGTTTTGATGTGGCCCTTGCAGTGTTTGTTCTTGCCATTCTTGCAAATTACAGGGAGCCAATAGTCCTAAATCTAGATGAAAAGAAAGGAGGGATTTGCAATTTGGATAGGGACTCTGAATTCTTTCAAGAAACCATTGACAAGCTTGGTTTGATTGATATTCCAACTGTAAATTCCAGTTTTACATGGAACAACAAAACAGGTGGCGTATGACAATTTTCCTCAAGGCTATATCGTTTTCTTCTCTAAGAAGCCATATATATGACCTCTTGGGAGATTGAATTTCACATCCTTCCCCAAATGTGCTCGGATCACTGGCCCATTTCTCTGAGAGTGAGCATCTCTTTCATCCCTAAAAACCATCCTTTTGATTTTGAGACTTTCTGTGTTCAGGACCTAGAGTTTGTTTCAAACTTTAAATATTGGTGGGATGTCTCACCATCCTAATTAGGCACAAGAATGTACCAATTCCAGCAAAATTTAAGACACATTAAAAACAAAATAAAATTCTGGAATAAATAGGTCTTTCGAAACATATTCAAAGACAAAAAGGATTTGCAACAAAAATGGAACAAATCCAACAAAGAATCATCCACAATGGCATCACTGACCAAACGAAGTAGGAGGAAATGAGCCTCCACAAGAGATGGGAAGACAGACTCTTATAGGAGGATAAAATATGAAGAAAAAATCTTGAATTGATGGCCCAAATGTGGTGAATGCAACTCGTCCTTCTTTCATCACTCAATGTTTCAGTACTGGAAACATAACATATTCCATGGCCTAAAATCCAATGATGGAAATATTTTCCATACCCATGAGGACATAGCAATAGAGTTAAATGACTACTACAACAAATTCCTAGAGGAGCCCAGGGTTGATAGACTCCGAGAAATCAAGGAAATTACTGGAAAAATCCCTTGCATCCTCAATCAAGACCATAAAAAATTGTCTTAAGGGAAGTCTTAATGCAGGAGGTGGTTGATCGGGTGATCATGTCCAAGAGGAAAAAAATGCTCAAAATTGGAACTGCTCGGAATTGGTTTCAAACTGAACAACTAGATAGGCCTCGTTGCTGCGATTCTGGCACTGTGAACGAGACCCAAATCTGATGTCGTATGAGGAATATATTGAATTTTTAAAATTCCCAATAACCTTCAAAACAAGACCTTTGAACTCAGAAATTTTGTCATCTTCAAAAAACAATTATGGAAAAAAAAATCATTTTTTATGGTTTTATGGTGGCCTATCAGAGGGTGCCATGTGGCCTGCCCAGAGGCTACCACATGGCCACAGGCCAAAGGTTCAAGACTTTTTGAAAATTTGTGTTTGTGGGCAGACTGACCCAAGCTGAACTCATTCAGGTCAGTCGGGCATGACCCGACCCGAACGTTCATGGGTCATCCCGTAGCGGCCTCCTATAGCAGTTGAACGAGTATTCAGGTCACGATTGAATGGATTGGAGATTGGTGAATGCATTCGGTTCAGTCGAGCAGAGGACGACCCAACCCAAATGCAAATGGGTCATGTTGTAGCGGTGTAGTTCAACCGGAGTAAAAACAAAGGATAAGCCCTCAGGGCTAAGGTTTTTAAACCCCCGCAACCAAGTGTAGAACCAAGGGCTAAGCCCCTTTCCAACGGCAGTAATAAAGGTTTAAGCCCTCAGGTGCTATCCCTTGGCCAAGTGACCTCAGGGCTATGACCATGGGCACGACTTTGGTCTTAACTGCCAGCTACACTAACCGTCTGAAATTTCCGCATATAAACATGCACTCCACTAATAGTAAAATTAAATGTCTCTACCTTATTTAGCGCATGGTTCTGATAATTTTGGAGATTTTTCCTTTTTGGTGGAGCTAACTGGAGTTAGCCAAATTTAGTGGAGGATTTCTAGTGCCACTGGAAAAAATACAGTTTGGATCATAACTTTCACCATATTCGACCAAATTAGAAAAAATGTTAGTCAATTTGGAGTATTTTGAGCATTCTAGAGCCATTGGAATAGGTTGCAGAGCCAATAGAGGTGTTTTCAGCCATTTTTTCTTCAGGGAAGCTTGGAGATTCATTAGGGCCATGAGGGAAATGGAGATGCTTTGGGCTACACTTCACTATTTGAGGTGAAATAAAATCCATACTTAGCTTATTTTTGTCTTCTGAATTCATTTCCACATCTGTTTCAGCCTGTTTAGGCTTCTTTCTCACTGTAAAACTAATTTTAGAATCATAATATATCAAGGACATGCCCATTGGGAGACTTGGACCTGACAGATGTAGCCCAGGAGGGGTGAACTGCCTCATCATATTGTTGTGTTGTTATGGTGAAGTTATTCTACTGTTTATTTCAGATTCAAGATGTTAAACAGTAATTTTAAATAACATTCCCTCACACATAAACTCATAAACAGTTACCAAAAACACTTTGTTTTACTTGTAAGACATTACAAACACTTTGCACACTTAATTAAATGGAAATGAATACTTTGAATAGCAGATCCAAATAGTTTCATTTTCAGATCAAATGGTATCGAAGCTAAGGATTTGAGCCTTAGGAGCTAGAGTTTTACTTAGCGTTTGTTTTGTGCAAAGACATAGTTGATTATTTGCAAGTTTTGATGCTTACTAGGCTTAAACTCAAGAGAGGTGAAGGACATTTTGTTAGTGTAAAAAGTAATCCACAACCAAGAAGGGTCAGAGAGCCACCTATAAGAGCCATAGAAGCAACTTCAATCATTCCTTCAAGAGAGGGAGAAGCTCCTGAAGATATGGATCCCAAAGAAGAGGAACGGGTGTTCCGAAAGGCTTTCTGGTATATGACAGAGATGGTGAGGATACTCTACAAAGAAAGGAATGATAGGCTTGTTGGAGAAGGGTCTGAAAACCAGAAAGAAGGAGAGGGTTATTCAGGAGGAAATAAAAGTGATGACAAGTGAAAGAAAGGACATGGAGGAAATGGTGATCCACCATCCCCATCTTCATCCTCTTCCTCTACATCGTCATCCTCAACTTTGGTGAATCAATCTCACAAGTCTAAAACCACTGGTAAAAGTCCATTTTTAAAGTTTGATGTCAAATTTGAGTTGCCTATGTTTAACAGTGAAGCCAATGCAGAGAAACTTGACAATTGGATCAGACAGTTGGAAGTTTACTTGAGGATACAGAACCTTGATGATGACGACAGCAAGATATAGTTAGCCTCGTTCAGAATGGATGGAGCAGCATTGGTATGGTGGGAAGCCAAGACCAAGGATGAAATTAAAGAACATGGTAAGATCACTTTATCATGGGTTGAATTTATTACTGCAATTAAAAAGAAATTTTATCCATTAGCTCATTTACAAAAGGCTATCATGAACTGGAAAAACTTCAGACAGCTTAAGGGACAAAATGTACAAGACTACACCCAAGAGTTTAGGAGAAGAGCACTCTTATAAGGGGTAGACTTACAGAGTCAAGATACTTTGCTAAAATATATAGGTGGTTTGCACAGCTACCTTAGACATACTATCCTTCTGTTCAATCCTACTATTATAGACAAAGTTTGTGTACAAGCTACACATTTAGAGGCTAGAGGGAAAAACACTTTTGATGAGGGTAGAAACAAGCCTTTTAAGGGGAAAAACAAAGATAAAACCTTTAAGGGAAAAGGCAAAAAGAATGCATATGTTAAACAAGAGGGTGATAAAGTGATATGTAAACATTGTTCAAGAGAAGGCCATGAAGAGAAAAACCATTGGAAATTACATCCTGAAAAAAGAACTCAGTTTAACAAAAACAAAGGAAAGAAGAAAATTGCTGTCTAGGTGGATGTCGGTGGCCACCCACCTATTCCATTTGGACCAGCACCATCAATTCTTGCAGATTTTCACATTCAGCACAACTTACTATTTTTAGCAGGTTTTCGGGTCCTCCACTCTCGGAGCCGTTTTGGGGGCTTAATGATCCAGGTGGATATTGGTGGCTACCCACCTATTCCATTTGAACCCCCATCTTCAGTTCTTTCAATTTTCAAGTTGCAACAAAACTTACTATTTTTAGCAGTTTTTCGGGTCCTGAACTTCCAGAGCCGTTTTGAGGCCCTAAATGACATTTTTTGGGAAAACGAAGAGCAACATGGGTCCATGGACCGATGTTGCTCGTTCAAAAATTGAAGTCCTTGGATAGATCTTTCTAACGAGCTATTGGGCGCGTCAAACGGAGATCGGGTGCCAAAGTTATGCCCCCGGGAAGTTGAACCACCAATTTACCCAAACGGGCGCCCACAGTTTTGGCGCCTCATCTCCTACGGTTAGGTTTTTGGACGTTTCAGATTCTACATTGTTTCTCAACAATAAATAGGCCCTCGAGGCTCATTGTAATGCAGTTCAGAGGTCTGTAGCCATCACATCTCTTCTCAGAGATTCGCTACCAGCACCCTAGCTATTTTATTTCCATTATGCTTGTAAGCATATTTCTGTTATTTGATATTAATGAAATGAAGCATTATTTCCGCTGCATCTCTATGTTCATGGTTATTTCTGTATTCTGTTGCGTTCCTGCATAAAATCCGGATCAGTGGTATCAGAGGGGGTCTGCTCTTTCTTTGTTTTTCTTTGCATGTCCCCAACGCGGTCAAGGTATAAGGAGTTAGGGCTCGATCTGGTTGAACCCTTGCAAGATCAGCCTCGCAAACCCCGACGACCTCCCATGGCGGAAGAAAAGAAAGACGAGGGAGCAGGAGATCCTATCAAAATGCTGCTCGAGGAGGCCCTCGAGAAACAAAGGAACGCGATGATGGATAACTTTGCTCAAATCCTTCAACGACTGCCCACATATGGCGCATCTGCATCCAACAGCCACTCTGGAGGCGCCACTCCCTTCAAGGTACAGGTAAACTTTGACATTCCTATATTTGAAGGAAAAATAGATGCAGACGTTGTAGACATATGGTTAAATTTGTTGGAAGGGTATTTCTCGGTCCATGACTTCTCTGACCGAGAAAAGATTATTTTTGCACTCCTCAAAGCCGCCCCCCATGTCAAAGACTGGTGGGAAACCTACCGTGAGCAAGAGGGTGAAGGGGAACCCTCTCTGTTCTCGACCACACCCACTTGGAATTCGTTCCGAGACGGCATCAAGGAACAATATTACCCTGTGGGGAGCTATGAGGACAAATACATCAAATGGACCACGCTGCGGCAACAAAAGGATCAAGATGTGCACGAACTGACGAATCTGTTCCATACCCTGCGCACAAAGTTGGGTATTAAAGATTCAGAGAGACATTTGGTGCTCAAGTACCGTGGCTGTCTACACAAACACATTCAGGAGGAAATGGAGTTCCTCGACATTACATCGCTTGGCACGGCATATCGCTATGCCACCAAGATCGAGCAGAAATTTAAGTAGAAGAAGCGAGACTTTGGATCTGCGAATCCGAAAGGTGCCCTCGAATCGAAGAACAAGGGGCAAGGCCAAAGCAATGCGACTCAGAACAACACCAAAAATCCAAAGAAGGACACAGGGAAGTGGTGTGAATTTCATAACAGCCCCACTCACAGCACAAACGAGTGTCGGGCCAAACAGTCTTTGGTGGCTGAACTAAAGGCACCCGAATCAGATGCATTTTCTGATCCTGAGTTAGAACCGGACAAAGGCAATGACAAAGGGAAGCAGATCATTGATGCGGATCCCAGTGCCATTGTTGCCACCACCAAGATCCAGAAGGAGGGTCCAGAGGATCCAGAGGAGGGGGAGCGCCTCTTCCAGTCGCAGATGTGGGTGAAGGGTTCTTCGCTGCAGTTTCTCGTCGATAGCGGAAGCCAAAAGAACCTCATTTCAGCAGACGTCGTGAAGCGGCTCGGCCTACCAACCATAGCACACCCGCAGCCGTATACCATCGGATGGCTCCACCCAGGGAGAGATCTCCGCATCCGCCAGCAGTGCCGACTTCCATATAGTATCAAGCCATTCACGGATGAGGTATTGTGTGATGTTGCTCCTCTTGATGTAGCTGATGTATTATTGGGCCAACCATACTTGTGGAGGCGACATGCTGTGTATGAGTCTAGGCCTCGTGCTATTATTATTACTTTGGGAAATAACTTGTACAGGATACCAGAGGTAGTACCGCCTCTTTCCATCTCTTTGACTACTGCAAAACAACGCAGTAAGATTGTTTCCCAAACCAGGAAATTCATTTTCCTTACAACTCACTCACAGGGAAAGAAGAATATTGTGGCCACAACCTCGAAATAGGGCTCCCTTGCATGGCTGCAGCAGATGGACAAAGTCATGGAGGAATACGAGGACATTTTATCCTCACTCATAGAGGTTCCGCTACACTGTCAGGACAACCACTCCAGTGATCTGACTCCCAACGTACCACCGCCTGATGTTGCCATAAATCCTTCAACTACACATACAGAATCCAAACATGTACTATCTGAGGCTGATAAAGAAACCAAATTTACTAAACGCATCCATCCTGTCCACCCGCAGGTCCATGACATCTTCAACACATCTAATACTCAGTTCAACAGAATTTGCCTCATCTCATGGAGGATCTCAATGCAATGGGGACCATTGCTTCCTAAGGAGGGAGGAATGATCCAGGTGGATATCGGTGGCCACCCACCTATTCCATTTGGACTAGCACCATCAATTCTTGCAGCTTTTCACATTCAGCACAACTTACTATTTTTAGCAGGTTTTCAGGTCCTCCACTCTCGGAGCCGTTTTGGGGGCTTAATGATCCAGGTGGATATTGGTGGCCACCCACCTATTCCATTTGAACCCCCATCTTCAGTTCTTTCAATTTTTAAGTTGCAACAAAACTTACTATTTTTAGCAGTTTTTCGGGTCCTGAACTTCCGGAGCCGTTTTGAGGCCCTAAACGACATTTTTTGGGAAAACGAAGAGCAACATGGGTCCATGGACCGATGTTGCTCGTTCAAAAATTGAAGTCCTCGGATAGATCTTTCTAACGAGCTATTGAGTGCGTCAAACGGAGATCGGGTGCCAAAGTTATGCCCCCGGGAAGTTGAACCACCAATTTACCCAAACGGGCGCCCACAGTTTTGGCGCCTCATCTCCTACGGTTAGGTTTTTGGACGTTTTAGATTCTACATTGTTTCTCAACAATAAATAGGCCCTCGAGCCTCATTGTAACATAGTTCGGAGGTCTGTAGCCATCACATCTCTTCTCAGAGATTCGCTACCAGCACCCTAGCTATTTTATTTCCATTATGCCTGTAAGCATATTTCTGTTATTTGATATTAATGAAATGAAGCATTATTTCCGCTGCATCTCTATGTTCATGGCTATTTCTGTATTCTTTTTCTCTTTCATAAAATCCGAATCTAATGCGGCTACTACTACAACTACACCACAAGACTTAGGTGATGATTCAGGTGACGAAACCAAAATTGCAGCCATGTGTTTGAAAAGTATGAAGGGAAAGGAAACTAAAACTAAGCCAAGCACTAGTACTTCAAACTGTCATGTACAAGCTCCAAATGAGGAAGAAATAATTGAATTGTTCCATGTGAGGGTAGTCTCAAAACATACAAAAATTGACACACTGTTTGACAGTGGGTCACAAGAAAATCTCATATCAGAAGACTTGGTCAAATAGCTAAAACTTGAGACCATTCCACATCCAAAGCCTTATCCACTTGGGTGGATATGCAAGGATGCAAACTTACAAGTCTCAAGAAAGTGCATATTGCGATTCGCGATTACTGCACACTTTATTGACACAGTTGAACTTGATGTAGTACCACTTGATATATCAGGAATTGTTTTGGGAAGTCCTTACTTATTTGACAGGAAAGCGATCTTCCATCGCCATGAAAATAAGTATCATCTCTTTAAAGATGGCAAGGAGTTCATTGTCAGAGCACATCGCAAGAAGGCAAATATAGCGATGGTAAACGCGGGACAGGTAAAAAGGCTAGTGAATTCTAGTAAGATTTTTGTACTTCTTATGGTTAAGCCCAAGGTTGATGTGAATCATGAGTCATTTGAAAATTGTGATTCCAAGCTTAAATCAGATTTATATGATGTATTTGATGCACATCATGAGATGTTTCAGGAACCAACAGATTTACCTCCTAAAAGGGAGATTCAGCATGAAATCCATTTACATCAAGATTTTCCTCTTCCTAACATAGGCATGTACCGCATGTCTATCATGGAGAATGCTGAAATCAAGAGGAAAATTAAAGACTTGTTGGACAAAGGATTCATAAGACCAAGCACTTCACCATGTGGGTCACCGATAGTGTTGATTCCAAAGAAATATGGAACTTGGCGCATGTGTGTGGACTTCAGGGCATTGAACAAGATAACGGTAAAGAATCGTTACCCACTCCCAAGGATAGATGATTTGTTAGATCAGCTAAAAGATGCTAAATATTTCACTAAGTTAGACTTACGTAGTGGTTATCATCAAGTTAGAATTGCAGAAAGTGACATTTGGAAGACAACATTTAAAACCAAACAGGGACTATTTGAGTGGCTTGTTATGTCGTTTGGTTTATGCAATGCACCTGCAAATTTCATGCGGGTAATGGATGATGTCTTACGTCCTTTTCTTGATGATTTCATTATTGTCTACTTAGATGACATCTTAATTTTCAGCAAGACTAGAGAAGAGCATGTCATGCATGTTAAGAAAGTACTTGATATTTTGAAGAAAAATCAGTTGTTTCTTAAAATGTCAAAGTGTGAATTTGGGAAGACTTCTTTGGTTTATTTGGGACACATAGTAGGAGGAGGTGCTTTGAGAATTGATCCTTCTAAGGTAGAAGCCATTGTGAATTGGCCTACTCCCAAATCCATTACAAAGGTAAGAAGTTTTTTGGGTGCAACTCAGTATTGGAGGAAGTTTATTTCTAACATCTCTACCATAGCAGCTCCTATGCATGCAGTGACAAGTGTGAAGTGTGCTTTCCAATGGGGAGGCAAGCAACGGAAAGCTTTTGAGTCTTTGAAAGAGAATATAAGTTCAGCTCTATTCCTTGCATTATCGGACTTGAGACAGCCATTCAAGATTCAGACCGATGCTAGTGATTACGCCATGGGTGCAGTTCTCTTACAGCATGGTAAGCTTATCACACTTCATTCTGAGACATTTAATGGTGCTGTTTTGAATTATCCTACATATGATAAGGAGTTGTATGTGTTGGTACAAAGTGTCAAAAAGTGGAAACACTATTTGATGGGCAAAGAAACAGTTGTTCATACCGACCATCAGCCTTTACAGTACTTGCAGTCGCAAAGTAAATTGCAGCAGTCATGACATTTCAGATGCATGGGTTTCCTACAACAATTTCACTTGGTAATAAGGTACAAGAAAGGTATTTACAATAAAGTTACTGATATGCTTTCGAGGCCTATTATTAGTGCTACTACTTTACTTAAGAATGTTTCTATTGTACATGAGAGCTACATAGAATAGTATGCATCAGATGTTGATTTTAAGGATGTGTATGCTAACTTGAGTGAAGGGAATCATGTTGAGGAGAATGATTCTAATTTGCATAATAATTTTCTGTTTCATATGGGCAAGTTATGTATACCACAGGGGGAGAGACTAAGCATCATGAGAGAAGCTCATTCTTCTCTTATTGCTGGACATTTCGGGGTAAGAAAAACAGTGGCACATTTACAGAGGTATTGTTATTGGCCTCGCATGGTAGATAGTGTTTCACGTTTCATTAGAGGTTGTTCATTATGTGCTACAAGCAAGCCTAGCAATAGGAATCTTGGTTTATATATGCCATTTCCGGTACCTTCTAGACCATGGGAAAGTGTTTCTATGGATTTTGTTGGAGGTCTACCATTATCTAGAAAGCAACATGATTATCTTTATGTAGTAGTTGATAGATTTAGCAAGATGTGTATTCTTATGCCATGTAAGAAATATATAACTGCTAAACAAACTGTTGATTTATATTTTCAACATGTATGGGTTCATTATGGCTTGCCTACTTCTATTGTTAGTGACAGGGATTCCAGATTTGTTGGGAATTTTTGGTCCAATCTATGTAAGATGATGGACACCAAGTTGAAGAATAGTACTACTTTCCATCCGCAAACAGATGGCCAAACAGAGGTAGTGAACAGAACCATTGTACATCTTTTGAGAGGTTATTGGAGCAAGCATCCCAAGCTTTGGGATGAGCACTTGCATTACATTCAGCATGCTTACAACTGGGCCAAGCACTCTTCTACAAATACTTCACCTTTTGAAGCTTGCTTTGGGTATTTGCCTAAGTCACCTTTAGATTTCATTCTTGAGAAGGATGTGGCCATTGATGGGCATAGTGACATTGACAAAGCTCGCATGTTCATTGAAATAATTCAGCTCATACATCAGCAGGTTCAAGAACAACTTGAAAAAAGTCAAGGCAAGTACAAGGAGAGGCATGATAAACACAGAGTTGATCATAAGTTTCAAGAAGGAGATGAGGTATGGCTACATATTAGTAAGGAAAGAATGCAAGGAGAAGGTAAAAAGCTGAAACCTATTCGTTATGGTCCATTCAAGATCCTTAAACAAGTTGGAAATAATGCTTTTCAACCAAATTTGGCTTCATATATGCAAATGTATTCTGTTTTGAATGTGGAAAATTTACGTTTGTATGAACCTCCTTTAATTTTTGATTATGAAAGTGAAATTCAGCTGCCCTCCATAGAGGATTTCTCGCCATAATTTTTGGATGAGCTGAAAGAGGATGCTATCCTTGACAGAAGGACACACACTTCGAGGAGGGGAAATCTTGATTATGTTCGGGTTGGTCTTAAAGGCAGAAAACAGAGTAAGGCAAAATGGATTGAGGTGGAAAAGGTGAAGGATCTATACCCTCATCTTTTTAACAGGTAATTGAAGGATTTTTGGGTCCAAAAGCTTCCCAATGGGGAGGTGTGATTAGATGATCATGTCCAAGAGGAAAAAAATGCTCAAAATTGGAATTTCTCAGAATTGGTTGAAAATTGAACGATCGGATAGGCCTCGTCGCTGTGATTCTGGCACTGTGAATGAGACCCAAATCCGATGTCGTATGAGGAAGATATTTAAGTTTTAAAATGCCCAATAACCTTCAAAATTAGACCTTTGAACTTAGAAATTTTGTCATCTTCAGAAAAATTTTATGGCAAAAAAATTCATTTTTATATGGTGTTATGGTGGCCTATCAAAGGGTGCCACGTGGCCTACCCAGAGGGTGCCATGTGGCCCCAAGCCAAAGGTTCAAGTCTGTTTAAAAATTGGTGTTGATGGGTAGACCCGACCTGAGCTGAACGCATTCGAGTCAGTTGGGCACGACCCAACCCGAACGTTCATGGGTCACCCTGAACATAAAAAAGTTAAACAATCATTCAACAGTGAATGCAAAAGGGTCATTTGGGCGGAGGTCGACCCGACCTGCACGCAAAATGGTCAGCAGTCAGGCCGTCGGCATGTTGTGCTGAACGGAGGTTGGGCGGAGTTAAGTCTTAGCCCTCAGGGCTTAAGACGGAATATAATATGTCTACGCACTATGATCGTGGCTTAAGCCAATTCACCAGCGGAAAAATCTGGGTTAAGCACTCAGGTGCTAGCCCCCAACCATATGACATGTAAGCGGTGTCCAAGGGCATGACTTCAGCCTTATCCGCCAGTTAGACTAACCGTCCGGGAAATTCGCATGTGAACATGAGTTAATCTGACAGTTAAACTAAATGTTTCTACCTTATTTAGCACACGGTTCCGATAATTCGGAGATTCCGCCTTTTCTGGTGGAGCTAACTGGAGTTAGCCAAATTTAGTGGAGGATTTCTAGTGTCATTGGGAAAAATACTGTTTGGATCATAACTTTCACCATATTTGACCAAATTAGACAAAATTTTAGTCAATTTTTGGTGTTCTGAGAATTATGGAGACATTGAGATAGGTTGCAGAGCCAACAGAGGTGTTTTTCAACCATTTTTGTTTCAGGGAAGCTTGGAGAGCCATCAGGGCCATGAGGCAAATGGAGCTGCATTGGGCTACACTTCAGTGTTTGAGGTGAAATAAAATTCATACTTAGCTTATTTTTGTCTTCTGAATTCATTTTCACAGTTGTTTAAGATTGTTTAGGCTTATTTCTCACTGTAAAACCAATTTTAGCATCATAATATAGCAAGGACATGCCCATTGGGAGCATTGGACCCGATAGATGTAGCCCAGGAGGGGTGAGATGCCTCATCATGTTGTTGTGTTGTTATGGTGAAGTTATTTTGTTGCGTATTTCAGATTCAAGATGAAACAATAATTTTAATTAACATTCCCTCACACTTAAACTCAAAAAAAGTTACCAAAAATACTTTGTTTAACTTGCAAGACATGACAAACACTTTGCACACTTAATTAAATGGAAATGAATACTTTGAACAACAGACATAAATAGTTTCATTTCGGATCAATGATGGAGGTTTTTTCATGCCCAAAGAGAAATCTGAAATACGGATGGATTCAATATTGATTTTTATAAAGTCTATTTTGTTGAGAATACGACAAGATGATGAAACTTGGTGAAATGAAGTCGCCTTTACTGAAGTGGGCATGAGCAAATGTCGCGCAAAGTGTTTATTTTTCAGACTATGTCTATTTTTAGACATATGGAGCATGGTTCGGGATTCCAGTTTGAGATTCTTGAAGTATGTGTCATGTTGGCAAAAATAGATGAGACTCTATTTTTGAGGTCAAAGAGGTCGAAGTCTATTTTTAGACTGCCTCTCCTTAAAACAGGGAAGTCAAATATTATTTACCCTTAATAATATTTAGACTATAAACAGCAGTTTACTCTCTTGGAGCACTTCGGTTCGAGCTACAGAAGTGGCTCATGCATCTGACAGAGGAATCACGTGGTTCCCAAGGGTTTGATGGCATCATGCATGGTTGACTTCAGTTGGACTTCAGTGGCAGAAGTTTGGAGGAGTTAATGAGACAGCTAGTGGAGTTGTGTTATGTTTATTTTAGTTGAACTAGTTGAGATTAGTTTAACTAGCTAATCAATTAGTTATGAGTGGAGTGAATAAAATATTATTTAATTCATTAATTAGTAACTCATTATTCAACTCAAGAACACATCAGTTCACTACAGTGCATGATCAGTTCAGTGGAGACCAGTGAAAGAGGTAGATGAAAGGGTGGAGTTAGCTATCAGTGGCGACATCGGTTGTGCATGAGATTTGCACCACACTTGGAGGATTTGTCCATGACAATTGCGCAGTCAAGCCAAGGAGATTCGAACCTTGGATCTCTATATAGACAGGCCTGGATTGCGCAATAGAGGCAAGGCAATTGGCGGTGAGTTTTGAACCAGTAACCTGTTCAAAACCGAGCTAGTTTGTGTGTAACTTTATGAGAAAGTAATGAGTACTTGTGAGGAGTATTGTACTGAGTTTGTTACATGATTTCTCCATTATAATATACACAATAGCTGCGGGGTTTTCAGCTATAAGCTTTCCCCATACATGTTGTGTTAATGTGTATGATGATTTGATGTGTTATCGCTTGATTTTATTTCCGCATGTGTGATGATCTGAGTTGAGTGGAAGAGATTATGTGTTGCATATAAATTCAAATTGTATGTGATCAGGATAGTCTCGGTGGATAATTAATTATTATTCAGCAAATTTCTACATATTTTCCTTTGATGAGGAAATTCATGCTCTGGTGGAGGATTCCAAAATCAATAAAACAGACTTAAAATATTTCAATGCCACCTTCCTCATGCTCATTCCAAAATAATAAGGTGTTGACTCTCTAGAACGCTTCAGACCCATTTACCTCTGCAATGTAATCTACAAAATCATCTCTAAGGTCCTAGCCAACAAAATTAAAATGGTCCTACCCCTCTTCAAACCAATCTGGTTATGTGGAGGTTCGACAGATTATGGACAACATTATCCTATCCCATGAATTAATTCACTCTCTCAAAACTTAAAAGAATCTTAGCACAATGATGCAACTCGACCTGTCGAAATCATTTGATATATTGAGTTTGTATTACATGTAGGAGGCCCTAAAAGACTTTGGTTTTAATTAGGACTATATAAATTGGATCATGGCCATGGTTGTTGGAGCCTTCTTCTCCATCCTCATCAATTACTCTCCCTCCAAGCCTTTTTGTCCCTCTAGAGGTATAAGACCCCCTGTCTCCCTTCCTCTTCATCATTATGGAAGAAGGTCTAAGAAGAAACCTAAGGACATATAACCTTAAAAACACTCTTTTTGGCCTCATGCTTCATAACAATTCCCCATCCTCGACCCATAAGAAATTTTTGGATTATACTCTCTTAATGGGCATCCCCACAATCAAGGAAGCTGTTAAATTCAAAAAAATTCTCCAAAAAATTCAGAAGCCTTGGGAACTTCCATCAAACTTGAAAAATCAAAGCTATTATTCTTTGAAACTCCCTTTTCCATCTAGAGGAACATCACTATAACCCTTGGATTCCAAAAAATATCTCTCCCCTCTAGATATCTAGGCATCCCTCTCACAAATAAATTCTTCAAAAAAACCTATTGGGAGGACCTCCACAACAAACTCAGAAATTTTTTATCATTCCACTAGGTTATGCAAAATAATAAGTCACTGATAGTATCCCCAAGTCCAAAAATCGTCACTCTTCCACAAATTTGATTACTTGCTAGCATATCTTCATACCTTGTTGACTGTGTACACCATCCATAAAATAAATATCAGTCATGTCATCTTGAAATTCAGTCCTTCAAGGTATCATTAGGTCTTTTAGGGTTTTCAAGGTTTCGTTAGGTCACTAGGTTTTCCAAGGTTCAATAAAAATCCATTCCATTACATAAGACCAACAAGTAAAGGGTGATCCAAATAAACTTCTCTTCACTATGTGAAGATGATTTGTGAAGAAATATCTCATTTCAGCATGTAATGTTAGATTCAAATGTAATTTTTTACATTTTTTATTATGTAATTTTATGTCTTTTAAATGTAATAATTTCATCATCCCAAAGCTGCTAAATTGGTGTTCCAAAGATTGAAAAACATCAAAATGTAAATTCAAAGAGTTCCTAGTCCATCAAAATGATCAATTTTCAAAGGAAAGAAGTCAAAATGAAAGGTAACGTTTCAGATGGTTAAGTGAATGATAGAGGAAAAAATGGGTCCCAAAGCTCAAAGCAACTAATTCATCAAGTATAAAAACCCTCAAGACACTCATTTGTCCTCTATGTTATCAAGCCATCACTCATATAGCTCAGAAAATCAGATTTGAAGGGTGCAAGTTCGAAAAACCTAGAGGCGATGCACATAGAGCATTAGGTGATGCGCATAGAGCCTTGGGAACTGCACATAGAGCCAGGGCATTGTGCATAGAGCTAGAGGTGTTGTGCACCTGGAAAACTTCATCTGCAGCCTCCCAAACTTTGTGTCAGCACTATTAACCTTCAGCAAAGGTTTTCACTCCTTCTTGGCAAGTAATTAAGTCACCATAACACCCTCCTTCCATTCCTCAAGTGCAAATTTCATGGTATTTAAGTTTTATGAAAAAAATGCAGAGTTAAAGGCTACAAACCCTAGTTTTATTTCCTAATCCTAATTTGATCCTTGAAGACCCCTTATGCCCTTCCTCAATCAAAATATCCTATCCCTACCCCTATATCATCAAATCTCTATCCCAAACCCCTTTATCCCATAAACCCTAAGACCTGGGTATCTCAAATTCCTAGGCTCCCAAATCCCCATACCTGTAATAAAATTCCTATTCCTAAATCCCACAAAATCTCCACTCCTTGTCACCTCCCTCAATTCAATACTCCCTTCCCCCATATCCCTAATTTTTTCCATTCCATTCCCCACTCCCTAAACCTACATTTCACTCCCAATTCATCTCCTTAGGGTTTCTAGCCAAGACACTATGGAAGAAGAAAATTGAGAATTCTGCGAGGAAGAAGAAAGGGAGGAGAAGAGGACACACAAAGGAGGGAACATCCTCAGACTTGAACCTACAAACACCAGAGAACTCATGGCATCTCCCATGACAGTGACATTTTTAAGTCATGTAGGATGCTTTGAATTTTGTGAGAAAATACAAAAGGTCCAACATCACCCTCTCTTGAGCAGGATTTTCATATCTAATCCTCATGATAACTAGGTAACCCTTGATGGTTTCACTTTCATAATATCTACGTCAATCATAGTAGATGCCACTGAAATTCCAAATGTTGGCAAAAAATGGTACAAGGCAAAGAAATTTGAGAATAATTACTTTGGCCCATATATCAAGCCAAGCTACAAGAATGAAATAAAAAGGTTCTTTCCTTTCTCTTACCTCCTGGATAGCTATTTCCCCATGATGAAAATCATCATGGGGTACTGTTACATGTTATTTTGTCACCATGGCATTTGACTATCCATATAGGTCTATCACTACCTATATTGTGCTCCCTTAGAAGTCAAAAAACATAATGTTCGTGAATCAAGTCTTGGAATTTGAGAAAAACTCTATAAAACCCTTACAAGTATACCTCCGCACTTTTTCTAGCCTTTTCCTATGGTTCCGTGGATACTTGGTCTATAAACCGCGCCAACCCCCGCACGTTCTGCTACTAAAACCTGCCGACCCCCGTAAAAAGTTGAATAAAAGAAAAAGTAAATTCTAGAAGCTTAGCTAGTCGAATATTCTCCCAAATAGAAGCTCCTAGAGGGGCTATCAGTTGAAGCTTTATCCCTCCACTCATGGAGCTTATCCCTTGGTCCATGGAGCTAAAATCCCTTCATTGGAAAAATCCATCCCCCTCTTCATAGAATTGAAACTACCTCCATTTCCCTATAAATTGAGCTCAATTTTCAGTCTTAAGGGTAGATTCAGATGCTTGTCTTAAAGATTGTAAAAGAGTTGCTGAAGAAATTCCCAAGAGTGCATACTTTCTACACTAGTTGTTGTTGGCATGAGAATGATCACACCCTTATGTCCATAAATCCATGTTGGTATTTAGAGAGGAAGACTTGTCAAACTGAAGGAGGAACGATTTTTCAGGACCCCGAGAGAAATTTGTACGACATCAAGGCATCAGGTTGTAAGATTACTCTTTTTATACAAGATAATACATATGGATCTCTTTATCTCATTGATTTGTTCTTATGCTTATTGAATGACATCAATACTTAGACTCCTTTATCACTAAGTTGGATTAGCTTTTCTTAATTATTATATGTTGCATATGCTTTGATTTTTTTGTATTGTCTTTGATTGCAAGTTATACTTATTGAAGAAGCCACTTTGGAGCGACAAGATAAAAAACTACATCGAACATTTGGATTTCAAGGTAGGGGCATGTCCTCTTAACTTTCTTATAATAATTTTGAAATGAAATTAGTCTAGAGAAAAAGGTTTTCAAATGGATGTTTGTTTCTAGCTATTCATTGAATACTAGGGAGACCACTCTTGTCCGCAAGAGGGATTAATCCGCATAACAGGTACTTTTCTTGTGAAGGAAGGTTCTCTAGACTCTACACCTACCGTATCAGGTTATTAATGCACTTCACAAGGGTCAAGATGCTCAAAATACCTTATTTTCTCTTCAGGGACTTTGTAAAAATGGCATACATTGTTCAAAAGAGAGATTATGATCACCAAATGAAAATTATTTTTCACCACTCTCTCATCAAGATCATTGTCCTCCATCACCTTGATAAATTGAACATCTCATGGGACACTTTGATAGTTAATGACATATTTACTGCTCCACAAATTCAACATGCTCAAGATGTGCCTCTACCATCTCGTCCTTCCACATATATTCCTCCATCTCAGTCCACAGTACCTACTTCTTCATCAACTCAAATTACCTCATGCATTTCACCACCATCATCACCATTTCATACTCATATTGGGTCATCTAGCATGGTTAAGAACAGTGAGCTTCAAAAGACCAAAGTGGATGAGATAAAGACATTGGCTAAAACATATCAGAGAGGTCATAGGCAAGTGTTTGATCCATAGATTGTGGAAGGGTCCCTACCTTATTCACCAACAAAGCAGGTACAGAAGGGGAAAGAAAATATGGTAGAGGAGGATGTACATGAGGCAACCATTCATGATGAGGATGACCTCCATGAAATAGATATTTATTTTGACCTTGTTGATTTAGATGATGAGCATGGTGATAAGGCCTCCAAAATGATTATAAAACAGAAGGATGCCCAAATCAATGAGCTTCAGACCAATTTAGAGAGATCTCAGTTTGTCATTGCATTTTATGAGCAAGAAAATGAACAACTCAAAACCAAGCAGGCCATCCTGGAGATTCAACTTCTCAAGGAAAAAAGAGAAGAAAACAAGGAAAAAGCCTTGCTTGATGAGGCATATGGAAGTTATGGTGAAACCAATGAGGCAGAAGAACAAGTGCCAAGGAGAAGGTCTAGAACTAGAGAGGCAAAAGGAGGCTGAGCTTGCTAATCAACTCACTTTGAATGAACAATTTGCACTGGTAATAAATGAGAACAGGGAGAAATGGATTGACAGGGCTAACCACCACCTAGAGAATATTTTGAAGAAGGAAAAAAAGGATAATTATATATTGAGAAAAAGGGCCAAGCACTATGCCAAGAAAAACAAAATTGCAAGGTCAAAACTTAAACAAGACAATGCAAAAATTGAAGCCTTGACCATGCAAGAAAAGAAAAGAAGGCTTGATATCCTTGTTGAAGCCTCACTCCATGCCTAACCATCATCATCGGCCACCATTCAGAAAATTTTGGCAAGTTTTGACACATTTTTGTAAAATTTTGAAGTTTTGTGCATACTTGGACAATTATGTGACAATTGGATTGTCCTATGCTCAGTGCCCTAGGCGTTGCGCACTTTTTTGAGGCATATTTTGGAAAAACAGAGACCATCATTGGATTCATAATGACGAATAAATGCACCCTAGAAATTTTCTATTTTTTTTGAGACAAAGTGGTTAGTGAAAAGGGAAAAAAACACCCCAAAAATCATGTTTCTACCCTCTTTTTGAGCCTGTCGCTGCACATAGAACAATCTTGGGAGAATCACTTTTTAGGAGGTCGGAATAGGTCAAATTTTCAAACCAAGAACATATATGGAAAGTATTCTGGATACGCTTTCCAATGAGATATCCTGAGCTCAGTTTGGACATTGGGAACCCCTCCAAAACTCAACTTGAAGTTGGCACTGCACATAGGGCAAATTTTCTGAATTTGCTGATATTTTCCTATTTTCTCATTTTTTCCCATTTGAACATGGTCAATGGGATTTTTACCAATGTAAATAATGAATGTAAAAGTAAATATTATGTGGTTGACTTACCTATGGTAATACATTAGGTGAAAAGTTTTGATGACATGTAATGAATCAGTTTGAAAAAAGTGAGAGATGAGTCAGTTTGACCTCCCTACACTCTAGGTATTCAGCTCAGTTTTTGGTGGAAATGCTCCTCCTCTCGTGGATTCAATCCCTGAGGATGAGAGAATTTGTTTTGAGTTCTATATCATGTACTTTTTGACTCATTACATAGGTTGGAAGTTGTTGGATGTTAAGGCATTGATCAGAGACTAGTGTAATCATTTTTCTAGGAAATTAATGAAAAGGTTGCAGCTATTTCTTTGGGATACCTATGGTATGAGAATTTAACATTTTTTTTTCTTATGTCTCATTACGTATGAATGTTTTGTTTCATAATCTATTTCATTTCTATGACATGATGGTTTTCAAGTTGATGAATAGAATACATCTCTCATGCTCTGTTTTGGAAAAACCTTCATATTTTGTCCATCCTCTTCAGTTTAGAAAGAGTTCAAGATTTTCCTTGCAATTTCTAGCACCTCACATGTCTGATCCATCTCACCCTTAAAACCTAAGTGTTAGGTTTTCTACCTACCTTGCCCCATTGAATATTTGCAACCCTAATCCTATTTTCCCTGTCCTAACCTCTTTGACCTGATCCTCATTCAACAACCCAATTCAACCAAATCAAACCCCTGTACTTATACCTAGCCTAAAACCCTAATTCATCTAGCCCTCTTAGCTGTGACATTGTGGAGAGAGCCCTCTCCGGTTTGGTAGGGCTAGATACCAAGCCAAAATATTGGTCTGTGGTTACCTATGTTGGGATTTCTTCTTCAGCCTTAGAGATCTAGCAGAGTGATAACAAGTAGATTGGTCTTGGTAAAATCTATGTTGCAAGCTATGCCTATGTATCTCTTTTCTGCTTTAGAAGCCCCCGAGTCTTTTCAAAGGAAATTGTTATGGAGGGGCTCAAATATTAAGAAAAATCGGCTTTGGTAGCCTGAGAGAATGTTTTCAAGCCAAAATTCATTGGAGGGTTAGGTCTGAGGGACCCATATATTCTTGGGAAAGCTCCAAGAGCCAAAACATGGTGGTACTGGCAAGACAACCCACACATACCATGGGGAAACATTTGGAGGACAAAATATGTACCTAAACACTCAAATTATGACCTAATCATGATTACATGCAACATAAACGGATATTCTATCTAGAATCAAGCTTGGGAGAACAAATGTATCATTCAAAATCACAGCTTCTAGGAGATTGGTAATGGTGAAAAGGCCCTCTTCTGGGAGGATGCTTGGAAATAATTACCAAAATTAAATAGGGACTAGTTCAATTTACTACATACTTCCATGCAAGGAAAATGTAAGCACAAGGTGGCTCATTTTTGGAAGCCCAACACCGATAAATACAAATGGAGAGATTGGTTGGATTCCAAAGAGTGGGAACCCCTACCCAATGGCTTTGACTGGAATACCTTCGCCAACACCATTCAAGAAAGACAAATTCAATTTGATAAAGGGGAGGACAAGCTCATATGGGGTAAAAAATTAGCAAGGAATTTCAATCTCAGTGAAGCATACGGATACATGGTAAACCATGACCAACTTCAACATCAACAAAAATGGAAAATTCTATGAATATACAATTATGGCCCAAATCACCCATTTTCTATGGAAAAAAATGTAGGGGAAGATACTCACTTAAGAAAATTTATGGAGACGAGGCTTCAAGGGTCCATCAAGGTTCCCTCTCTGTGAATTGCATGAGGAAAATATTAACTATCTTCTAAACATTTGTGATTACACCAAGAAACTATGGGAGTGGGTTGATCTAGTTTTCAGAACTTTGGATAGAAACAAGGCTTCCATCCTCGACACTCTAGATAATTGGAGAACTTCAATTTACCCACATGCCATGGTAGAAAGAGCATGGAACATTATCCTTGGTACCATATGTTAGGAGGTTTGGAAATAAAGAAATGGAAGAATATTTAGAGGGGGGCGGGGGGGGGGGACCGGAAGAAGGCCTCCTTACCTCAATTAAATAGGTGATCCAAGAATCGGTTGTCGTCTCTAAATTACCGAACATCAGTGCCCCCCCTCATCCCGTTGATATGAGAATTTTGCAACTCCTCAAGCTGCATGCTCCTCCTCGGAACAACAAGACTGATGATGAAAAGGAAGGATGCTCCTTGTAATTGGTGTCCTCCCGAAAAAGACATCCTCAAATTGAACTATGATGGAGCTGCGAGATAATTTGGATTTACGCATGCAATCTCAGAATTTCCACCAATAACACCACATAGATCCTTTCCCTGGAGAACAGTATCACCATTGTCAAATTCCAGGGATTCGGGCCTCTCATTGTGGAAGGGGACTCGACTCTCGCAACCATGGTTTGTTGTAAGTTCCAACGAGGCACTGCAGTCACCATAGTCAAGGACAACTGGAGGCTTAGCAAGAACATAGGAGAGTTGAATGGGATACACTTCCAGGCAGTCAAATCCAATACTAACAGTCTGGCTGACAGGTTGGCCAATGAAGGCACAACTGGCAGCACCAGAATCTACTCCCTTACATGGGGGGACTTGCAGGCTCTCCACCAGGATTGGGTGGTTTTAAATAACAATTATAATGAATTATGGGAGAGCCTCATAAATGAGATAGCTTTTTAGGCTTCCGGTCATAATCGATACAATTTCCATATCTCATAATATGAAGTCCTCAATGAGCAGCATTCCCAATTCTTCACATGAGGAAAAGAATTTCTATATTGCAACAATATATCTGAACTACTGCCTAGCTGGCCCATCAACTAATACCCTATCTCATTCTCTCATGATGGATCTATACCCTTCCTTGACAGTAATCAATGGCACATTCATTGCAGCCTCTCTCCCACCTCCCTTGGGCACCTGCTCCTCCTATGATTACCCAGACTCACTCATTTCTCCTCACTGCTCTCCTCTCTATCGAGCCTCTATTTTCATTACCTTTGCTCATAATTTCTCTCTTAATCCCCTTCCCATCACCCTCATGGCTCCGCGTCATGGCTCGAGGACGCAACAATGAGATATGGGATAATCATAGCATACAACCTCGCACCATATTTGAGGCCTCGGCCAAAAGAGCAACCCTCAATTACAATTTCTCTATATCCCTTGAATCTCATGAGCGCATTCAAACTTTGGAACTCTAGGCGAGAAATATTAGAAGGTGAATAACCACCGAGGAGGTGGGTTCCCAATTCGAGTGGATACTTGACCCTAGAATTACCAGGGAGAGGGAGAACTTACACAACCACACCATCGAGCTATCTTGGCAGCTCAAAACCATGCTCATCCTTGCGCTTCAGGAACAAACTGATAATTCGAAAGCTCTGGAGGAAAAGATAGAAATGCTAAGTGATAAATTTATGGTTTATGTGGAATCGGTCTATCATCGGCACTTTGTGACCAGAGAGTCACCCCACTATGCCCTACTCAAGCATCGCATCGCCACCATGCAGGCCAACGGTGGAGGCTCTCCGAGCATCAAAAGAGAAACAATCAGTCCTTCCATGAGCCACTGGGTCACTAAGGATGCCCCTACTAGAAGCACTTCAGAGAAGCCTATCAGGCTGGAGGATAATCAGTCGGATGACTAAACCTAATGGTTTCCTACATGTAGTGGTACTCTTAAGATTTTGGATTCTCAATGTGGTTTTGGTTTTTGATGACTGTGGGTCTCCAATCACCCCTAGTAGTCGTTGTCTCAGCACTGTCTCGGCCAATTCTGACTCAAAAATATTGCGTCATTTTGTCATGGGGGTTTGAGGCACTTCATGTAAGTTTTGTTTGAATGGAAATAAGAACCTCAATCTCACCTTTCAACGAAGGAAAGCGGGCATTTTTTGTAGTTACTATAAGAACTGCAAGAAGAACTGTTGTATCTCGTGTAAGATCCATGAGCTCGAGACACCTCATTCTGATTGTAATTACTGTTTTTTGATAGATAAAATCTTTCTTACTTACAAAAAAATTGTTTGAAAAACCCTACCTATCAATCTATCCTCTTCAACCACTCCTAACAAATTCATTCCCAATAAATAAATAAAAAATATGAAGAATCCATCCATCCACTCGTGTAAACTTGAATTTTACCTTTTAAAAACTAGAGAATCCCCATTAATTCATCCAAACTTAGTGCTTGAAAAACCTCTTCATTTTCTAAATTAGAGACCAAAGAAGAGGAAAAAAAACACTTCATTTTGTACATTGGAGACCAAATAAGAAGAAAAATAAAATATTTTCACCATATGAGCAAGGTTAACTCCTCTTTTCTATATACAATAGAATTGAATCCTTAGAAGTAATAAATTCATCATTAAAACCTCAAGTGTGGGTTACTTCATTAATAACAAGCTAAAAACATACCTGTGGATTGTGATTAGAAAAATAAAATCCACTGTAACTTTAAAGTTAGTAAAATTCAATTACCTTTCTATTAGAAAAATAGAAGAGAGGGTAGAGAGATAGATCACACACAAATTACACTTGGATCATTTTATTGATCACAAAGGTTACATATATATAGGACATAAATCTTTGACTTCGACACATCTGGATCACGACTACAACTCATACTTAGGAAACAACAATTTCTAGATAGACTTTTGGGAACTCACAATAACAATTCACATGACATGGAAGCATTACTTCAAACAGCCCCTCTTAATGCTTACATGGTTAACATTTGAAAAAATATTTTATTCAAGTCAAACTAGCGGTTTTTCCAATGGCTAGATGGAGGTGTCCCTTTCTATTTAAAAAGGTTTCTTCATCAGATTTCTCATCTTGTCCTGATGATGAACCACACTCGCTGGTTCAAAAGGCGTCGACACAATTTCTTATATGTGCTTTTTACCGAAAATTTCTGATACATATTTTATGGATCACAGAAGTCAAATTCCTAATATTAAAAACACATATTACAAACATTGCTCTTTTCACCACCACATTTTCGAGTTGTTACTTGACCTCCATATAAAATGTAATTGCTTCATACCATCATTGATGAACTTTCCAAGATCAACAATATTGACAACTCGGCTAGTCTGGGCTTCCGCGATAAGAACTGTCAAGTGATGAACCATCCTATGAACCAACCACCATCTGTGAGATATTTTGCTTTCGGCTATCCATCAGTTGCTAAGATGGCGGTCTCGATACTGAATATGTTCAAAAGTTGATCAAACAACTTGATCTTACATAATCATTGATATTTCAGACACCCAGAATTCCAGTTTAAAAACCGCCAAAATTCTAGTTTAAGAACCGCCAAACCTTTTTAATCTAAATTTGCACACAACTACATATCAAACCCACACCATGAAATACAAGACACATTTGAACACACGAAAAAACATACAAATAAACCCACAATCAATACTATATTAAGTAAAGTTATCATCCAAGCCCTGATTTATGTACTCGTGAAACACCCAATTTCCCCCCAAGATCTTCAACTACTTGATCTGTCATATTTCCTCCACACACGGCTATGAAGAATTAGTTGGGATTCAAACTCATGCTCTGGACAAACCCTTGTTGGAAACCTATTCTTCGTTGCAAATTGTTACAGTCTTGTGTGTGGATTGGTTAACATTCAGTTCTGCTACATCCCACCGCGAAGATCTACGTGCAGGAAATGGCTGGAGACGGCTACTCCACCTGTTATTCGCATAAAGAGATGAACCCTCCCCTCGCAGAAAACTGGGGATGATAACAGAAGAATCTTCCTCTTATGAAGACACGTTACTGGGTGGCTATGAAAGCATCGAGGACGATTCTCCTTTGGGGCATCGGTGTTTCAGATTTGAGCAGAGTGGTTATGAAAGCATTGTGACTAATTCCCGATCACATACTACAACTACTCATAGCAAAGAAACTCGTGGTGCCAGGATTCACAGCTTCTCTCAGTCTATGCTTGCAATCTGATGAATCGAAACAAAAATAATCAAAGTGCTGCCACGATCTGCGACGAATCCTTTCGAAACTACAAACGTGTTACGAAGTTGATGCGTCCCTCCTTAATCGTGGGTTGGCAGAATGCAACAAGAAAATTGAAGCGTGTCTTTATTTTCTGAACTTTAGGTCTTGAAGCGTGTCTTGAAGCGTGTCACAAGCCACTAAATTGACAGATCTGAACTTTAGGTCTTTATTTCGTTGTAGAGCTTTACGCCATTCTGTGGTGCAGATCAGAGTGCAGTCGATGCACATTCAAGATTCACCACGATAGAAATTGAGATAGCGAAATCGAATTTGGAGAGGAAAAGCTAAGTGGAGTCTTCTTCAGAAAATTTGTTGTCAGACTAGCATAAATACCAAACACAATCTTCATTTTCCTATGAATTCTCATCAACATATATTCCTCATAGACTCTTGTGGTTGATTGAGATCTAGTTGCGTGCTTGTGAAACTAAACTGGTGTGACCACTAGAATCCCTCGTCGACCAGACAGAGTATTGGCCTTTAAAGTCACATCAACGAATCTGCAGGGCTTAACGCTAGGCTAGATCTCATTTGCCAAACGACTTTGCACAATAAATTGAGTCTCATAACTAGTGTTATTGCTCTGGTACCATATTAGAAAAATAGAAGAGAGAGGAGAGATAGCTCACATACCAATCACACTTAATCAATAACTCATTTTATTGATGAGAAAGGTTACATGACATAAATTTCTGATTTCGACACAGCTAGTTCACAATTATAATTTATATTTAGAAAACAACTATTCTAGATAAACGTCTGAAACTCAAAACAACTCGCATGACATGAAAGCCTTACTTTTAACACTTTCAATATATTTCTTTTGAATTTAATAAATTGTCATTTAAAAAATACAAAAAAAAACTTTCATTTTCATATAACAACCTTTAGAGTAAGATAATCAAGAATTTTTTATGTTTTATTATAGATTTATAAGTTTGACGAATTTACGCAGTAGAGTAAGACAATTAAATCATCTTATTATTATTATATTATATAGATTTATAAATTTAACCATGAATATAAATAATATTTTTTTATTTCAAAATATATTTAACATAAAATTTAAAAAACTATATATATATAAAACCAACCTTTTAAATTTAAAAATACCCTTAGCAATCAACGATTTTTATTAACCATCTTTTAATTTATCATACATGCACAAGGTTGACCATGAACATAAATATAGATAATTTATTCATCATCGTTTTAAAAAATACCTTAATTAAATAAAAATAATAATAATATAACATATAACTTAAAAATAATCATAATGTTACATGTCATGGCAAAATCCAGATGATGATAACAATAATATAACGTGTCACGACATAATTAGAAACACTTAAAAAAGCCCTAGTAGCACAGAATTTTTTGAAAAGAGATCACAAGTCAAAGGGGAGTAAAATAAATTCTCAAATGACGAGAAGGAATCTCAGCGAGGATGTACAATTCATTCGGCAGCAAACATTATTTAACTTTCGGACTCAAAAATAGCGAGAGACATTTAAACTAAACAAAGTATTCGCCACGACGCACTATTATAGAGGGTTAAGTTCTACCGCGATTCATCAAAGGTGAAATCCCAGGTGTGATATTTTTAATTTATAAGAGATCAATATTGTCTAAGTTTCAATTGTAAATTTGGTTGTCTTCTAACTTTCATCCGTTAGCGTATTTTTTAATATTTTTATTAGTGTTTTTAAAATTTAATTGAGTTGTTCATTTTACAGTTTAGTAGTATAGAATTTAGAATTTATGTTTTAAATAGAAAAATAAAAAAATTATAATAAAAAAATTTAATATAAAAAAAATGTATAATTAACGTATTTAAATTTTATATTTTTCAAAAATATTTCAAAAAAATAAATAAAATATAATAAAATCTATATTAAATTTGACACATCTATATCACAACTATAACTCATATTTAGGAAACAACCATTCTAGATAAATGCTTTCAACTCACAATGACAACTCACATGACATGAAAGCCTTCCTTCCAACACTTTCAATATATTTCTTTTCAATTTAATAAATTATAATTTGAAAAAAAAACAAAAAAAACTTTCATTTTCATATAACAACCTTCCATATTTATGAATAGAGTAAGATAATCAAGAATTTTTTATGTTTTATTATAGATTTGTAAGTTTGACTATAAATTTAAGGGGGTAGAGTAAGACAATTAAATAATTTTATTATTATTATATTATATAGATTTATAAATTTAACCATGAATATAAATAGTATTATTTTATACTTAACATAAAATTAAATTAGAAATACTAAATATATATATAAATAAAACCAACCTTTTAAATTTAAAAATACACTAAGCAATCAACGATTTTTATTAACCATCTTCTAATTTATCATACATGCACAAGGTTGACCATGAACATAAATATAGATAATTTATTCATCATCATTTCAAAAAATACCTTCATTAAATATAAATAATAATAATAATAATATAACCTATAATCATAATGTAACATGTCATGGCAAAATCCAGATGATGATAATAATAATATAACATGTCACGACATAATTAGAAACACTTAAAAAAGCCCTAGTAGCACAGAATTTTTTAAAAAGAGATCACAAGTCAAAGGGAAGTAAAATAAATACGCAAATGACGAGAAGTAGTCTCAGCGATGATGTACACTTCATTCGGCAGCAAACGTTATTTAACTTTCGGACTCAAAAATAGCGAGAGACATTCAAATTAAACGAAGTATTCGCCACGACGCACTATTATAGAGGGTTAAGTCCTACCGTGATTCATCAAAGGTGAAATCCCAGGTGTGATATTTTCAATTTATAAGAGATCAATATTGTCTAAGTTTCAATTGTAAATTTGGTTGTCTTCCAACTTTCATCCGTTATCGTATTTTTTAATATTTTTATTAGTTTTTTTTAAATTTAATTGAGTTGTTCATTTTACAGTTTAGTAGTATCTCACAAATTAGAAATTAGAATTTATGTTTTAAATAAAAAATTAATAAAATTATAATTAAAAAAATTAATAAAAAAAAATGTATAATTAACGTATTTAAATTTTATATTTTTCAAAAATATTTCAAAAAAATAAATAAAATATACTAAAATCTATATTAAATAATTTATATGGACAACAATTTCATAAATTGTTAAAATAAAACATTTTAATGTTATATAAAAAATATACATTGTAAATTATCAATAAAATATTCTAATAAGAATTAATTTTCAACTATATTTAAAAATATATAACAATAAAAAATTATTTAATTTTTTTGATAAAATATATGTAATATATATATATATATATATATATATATATATATAATTTTAAAAAAATTATGTTTATATTATGAAAATTTTAAGCTTTTATGGTTAAATATTTTTTTGGTCTTATATATACTCTATTTAATATTGAAAAATACAATTTAAATAATGAAAAGTAACATATTGTATTTTGTAGTAAAAAATTTCCATATGAAAAATTTTGATTTCTTTATATGAAATTTTTTTATTCTTTTATGCTTAGGTTAAATAAACACAAAAATCTATATTAGTAATAATAGATTGAAATTATAAATATACACTAAAATTTATATAATTTAAATATAATTAAATTTTCATTAATATATAATTGTAATTTCCAAAAAACTAGACTATATCAAATAATCAAATTACATGAAAATTCATTTACTTAATTCAAAAATGGGTAAAAGTTATAGTTTTTTTTTTTTAATAAAAACATAAGTGCATTCCGCATAATGGTCTGACACAATTAAGGCTAAAGCCATCTGCTCATTTTGATGACCGTGAATTTATTTCCATTATTAAAAAAAAATTAATTCAAACAATCTAACAACCTAATTTAATAATTATTGAATTCAAACCCAAAAAACAAAAAACTAGTGTGAGAGCTCCCGCGAAAAAGACCCTAGTCGAGTTCATAATAAAGAAGTTAGAAACGCGGTGGCAAAGGCGGGCAGGTCGACGGGCAGGGTTGACCTGGACAGACAACGTCGTGCCAACGCTGCAGCTCAGCACCCGACGTTGAATACCGACGGAGGAAAGGATCTAACCCACTATATATCATCCCAACGCACGGAACACGTTTATTGTTACGGATATATTTATCAGTCGGTTGGGGTAGCTACCACGTTGGACTGTTTGCTATCTTGCCATTCAACATCCCCTTATTATCTTTATCAGTCCGGGTCAGCCTTGCCGGCGGACCTACGTCTTAACATTATATAAATAAACATACAGATTATGCTCTCTTTACAATTTTCTGTGATTTCAGGTCATTCTTTCTCTGGTTATTTCTCCTCTGATTCTTGTTCGATCCAAGTTAATAATTACATTTCATCTCTTCTTTACAATGCTTCATCATGAGAGCGCTCCACTCCTACTGAGTGAAGACGACTTTGACGAAACTCCCGCCCGCTCAGCCTCTCGCCCTAAATTATATATCCCGGTTTTGTTCCGGTGCTGTACTTATGGTATAGGGCGTCTCAGAATATTCGCCAATGTTAAAATAAAGCGAGGGCCAAAAGCAAAAGTTGCAGAAGCGGGCAGGAAACGGAGCTTCGGCGGAAGAATACAGATCAGGTTGAAATTTTTTGTATGCGTCGTGTTCAAGAAAGGCGGCAGAAGCCGACCATGTAGGCCCCGGTTTCAGTACGATCCACATAGTTATGCCCTCAATTTCGACGATGGACTAACCGAACGGTGATTCAAAATTGGGATCCGATTTCAGTCTCAAATCTAAATTGAATCAATTGGGAGGAACCGATTGTATCTGTAGAATTGAAATTTGTAATTGGAGTTTCAAAATCCCTCTGGATGAGAAGTGCGGCAATTTCTCAGTTGTACGATGCAAGTGAATTAATCATGTTTACAGCGGGGAGATAACACATTAGGTGTACTGTCATTCAGGTGCACCTGGTTGTTTCAATACACGTATTAAATACAGATTATGGACTCGTGCAACTTTGTAAAACTGAATTTTCCTAATAATGCAAAAGAGTTCTGGTTCGATTTTGAACGATCATTCTTCGAATTACATATTTAGTCTTTTGCTGTGTCAAGTTGTATGTGTCTTTCAGAAATGATTACAGTTCTCATTTTTTGTTTGAGAAATTGGGATTTGAATTAGGGTACCTGGGTGATTCAGGAGGATCTTGTTTCAATAAGATGGAGAGTGAGGTCCAGCTCCAATTTGTCCCATGTCTGCTTAGTGAAGTCCAGTCAGCTCCAATTTGTTGTCCCAAGTCCGGTTTAATTTTGTCTCATGTCCGGTTAGTGAGGTCCAGTCAGCTCCAATTTGTCCCATGTTCGGTTCAATTTTCAGATGGTTCAGTTCGTCTTTGAGTTATTTTGTCATGGTTCATGGTATACTTCAGTGATGTCATGGCATGTGTGGTGATGTGTATGGTAATGGTGGTAATATTGATTGTAATAGTGATGTGGTCTTAGTTCTAAAAAAACACCTTATGGTGAAATTCCATACCAAATGTAAATACTAGCGTTAAGATTAAGCATCTAAAGTTAGGGTGAAAAACATTGTAATGACAAACCTAGCTCTAAGCCTAAGTCCTAAAGGCTAATACCTACAACATGTAATAGATCTAAACCTAGAACTAAACCTAGTGCATCCAAACATGTATTAAACCTAAGCTAAAACCCTTTTCGGGACTATGTATGCAATAAAACTTTATAATAAAGTTTTAAAACCCACAGTCCTGACCATCGACCCTAACCGCGTCGGAGCAGTTACCATGTGAGCAGGTACAGAGGAACCTCGTCGGAGCCGTTACCATGTGAGCAGGTATAGAGGAACCGCGTCGGAAATGTCAGTTAACCGCCAGCTAAAACCGCGGCAAGTTGACCATGTCGAAGAAACATGTGAACAGGCGGAAACATTAAAAATCACCGCTGCAGAAAACCGTCGGAGTTAGACAACTGTCCACAACCATCGGAGTTAACTGTCCAGGGGTAGCGGTCACATGATAACAATTGACGGCCAATTGTCAGCTGAAGCCGTTGGGATCAGACCGCAAATGTAGCCGCCGGATGTGATCACATGCCAAACCACCCTCGTCCTCCCCGTTGTTCGCTGACCGTCGGGAATAAATTTTATCCTATGTTGCTATTTTGGGTTTTTATTAAATTTGAGCTAATGTTGTAATTAAACCACATTATCCTATACACTAGGTGTCACCCTAAAACAAGAACGAGACCTCCGCACACTTGATTTACTCAACCACCTGCTAGCTACAAGGAGTTCGAAAACCGGGCTTTATAAACCAAGTCATTTTCATCCATGACATACATGTGTGATTTTGTATTCAAATCAGGAGCGAGAGGGGCAGTTTTGTTTTCAGTGTTTCTGGGTCGGCCGGAGACAGATCTGAGCACAAAGATAAGCGTTGGAAAGCTAGGAGAGAGAGCTTTTTGTTGTCAGTGACCATAGGTGCTTGCAAGCACATTCAGTTTGGTTTTTTTTAATTGTGTAAAGACTTCTTTGGATCAATCCTAATAAAGTTGACGCCCAACTTGAAAGAAGACCCAGAGACGTAGTCCACCAGGGACGAACTCCGTAATCAATGTTGTCTTTTTTCTCTATTCTCTATTGTAATTTCACGTTTAATATGCTAGTGGTTTAATTCGTTAACGTTTTAGATTTCCTTCAGTTTTCACATTAAGCAGTTCAGTGAACAATCAATTCACCAATGGAAATTAATCAATTCTACGTCAGCACATAATTTCGATCGCATTCAGATCACTAGGCTAGGTTCTTAATTGACTAGATTTTTTATTTTTGAGTATCCCTTATGTCGATTGCATATTGGTTAAAAGTGTTGAAGTGGCTATTCATATCCACTTATTTGTCCAAGTTTACATTGACTAACGTAGTTAACGTTGACTATAAAAATAGGAGTTGTTACGTTGATTATAAAAATAGTTGTTGTTTATAGTGGGACTTTTTGGAGTTTTCAGTATCGGAATTTCGCCTAAAATTTTGAGGTGAAATCTTGATTTGTGTTATTTAAATTGGTTTTTTGACTATATATATGGTTTCAGCACTCTGAAAAAACCCTAAAACACTTCGATTGTACAGAGATTACCTATCAAACTTGTGATTTCAATAAATTCTAACTTGATTTTTAAAAAAATTAATCAAAAAATTCCAAAAAAAAATCCAAAAAGTCACACTAAAACAACCCAATAAAAATATTTATAACGGGAAATTAATGCAACCAGAAAACTAACCCGTAATTCACGTGGGAAGGCCGGAGCGGGTGTTATTTTCAATTTATATTGTAATTATCACACTCCCGGTGGATGAATTGCACATATTCGCACTGTGCCTTTTTTCTTTTCTTTTTTACATAGTGGTTCACGTTCCTATGTGCCCGCACACATGTACTAGCTACATCCACGGTCTTAATGAATCACAGTAAATCCTCCCGAAGGGATCTACTGTCGGCCTAACACTGAGGCCTAACCCCGCACGCGTCTAGGAGATTTGATCCTGTGACCTCTCAATCTCAGAGTACTTCCAAGTGGGAACTCAACCAATTGAGCTAACCCTTGGGGCTTGCACTGTGCCTTTTTTTAAATAACATCTTTTATTTTATTTTATTTTATTGGTTTATGAGATAATTTTGTATATATAAATATAAATTTTATTTACAAAATATAATTATAATTTAAATAAAATATAAAATATAAATATAATAATAATAGTAATAATTTATCATATAATATGCTATTAAATAATTTATAAATATCTAAGGATATTTTACTGTTAAAACAACTTTTTTATCTAAATATATTTTACTGTTAAAACTATTTTTATGATGAGATGTATAAAATTCCGTTTATATATTTTTGAATTTTCAAAAAATATTTATTTTTTATTAAGATTAGAAATTTCATCCTTATATAAATTTCTAATTCTTTTAGTGGGAGCGTAAATTATAAAGAAGAATTTTTAATATTTGTTTCTATATAAATGTATCTATCCCCTATGTCATGTAATCATTTTTTCTTTATTGTCTTTCAAAAATAAAAAAGAGAAATTTAGTATTTGTTTTTAGCATTTCAAAAATAAGATTATATGGTTGTCAATTTTTATGTTTAAAATATATATATATTTTAAAAGATGGTTATAACATTAAGATATATTTTTTTATAAGTGGTGACCTATTTAATGATAATGATAGTATTAAATATTAAAAGTATTCTTTCATGATCCAATCAATAAATTTATTCAAAATTTTCATGTTTCAATAATATTTAGTTTGGAAGACTTTTACAAAAATCACTATTAACACAAATGCACAATGTTTGTACTAATGAACAATTCATAATGAATCATCATACTTTAAAAAGATGGCGAAAGAGTTTCTAACATCATTAAACATTGAGGGAATCAAAAGAAAGAGTTGTACCAAAGATCTTGAATCAAACTAGCATTTTTGATACAATCATCAAATATTCTATGGTAACCATCATGAATATAAAATTGTACAAGAAAAAATACTTTATAGCACAAAATGATGACATGGTTCCTAGTCTAGTTAGAATATATATATTCATTTAACATTGTCAATCACAACCAAAATTCACTAAGGCTACATATTACTACCTCAAATTTAAGTAATAAAATGAACTCATTGAGTTGTAGAGAGAATTGACATAGCCACTTTGGCTTAGTGTTCATTTTTGAAGAAAATAATAGAATACCAAGAATTTACTAGAACAATAATGAATTTCTCCACAAAAGTTCACACAAATATTTGATAACCCTACTTATAATAATGAACTAATTTAAAAGATGTGGGATTTCTCAATAAATCTCTCAAATCTACTTGAATCACCTAGACAAATTCACATGATAATGAATTTCTCCACAAAAATTCACACAAATATTTGATCACCTTACATGTAATAATGACTTAATTTAAAAGATGGGGGATTTCCAAGTAAAGCTCCCAAATCTACTTGAATCGCTTAGATAAATTTAGATCTTCCTAAAAACAGTCAAATCAATTCAAGAAAATATGAAGTTGTACTAGATAACACACTTGCTAGAATCTTATTTCACATAAATTCTGTGTTGATACAAAGCTAACTACAAACTTCAAAATGAGGACTCCTCGCTAATTCTTAAGAAAAATTACAAGATACTTTAATGATATGAAAGTGAAAATTTCCCAAAACAATAGCTAAAACTCTTAAAGCCAATTCCTAGCCTGTAAATGTCTGTGGGGTCTTGGTTAAACAGTGATGAGGTGGGCTGTTACAGCACTCATTACATGTTCAATTCCCTTCCCCGATTGGGGTGATGTATCTGGACATGTTGATGAAAATAGAGTTTAAAAAAAAAGTGAAAAAAGTGAAAAATGAAAAGAACTACCAAGCTTACAAAAAAAAAATTCCTAGCCTGTAAATCCTTCATCACTAATTGCAAGTAAAAAAAAAAGTGAAAAAAAGTGAAAAATGAAAAGAACTACCAAGCTTACAAAAAAATTCCTAGCCTGTAAATCCTTCATCACTGATTGCAAGTAAGTATCCCTCTTCAGCTTCTCTAATAATATCACCCTAAGCTTAAAATAATGTAATAATAAAATTCTCGTTTCCACTTCATCACTAATTGCAAGTAAGTATCCCTCTTCGACTTCTCTAATAATATCACCCTAAGCTTAAAATAATGTAATAATAAAATTCTTGTTTCCCCATCTCTAGAATATAGTAACACATTCACAACAAGGTAGTTGAGTTCTATAGAGATAAATGACAATTGTAATTTTGTAAAGCCTTTACACCTTACTCATAGCAAAATCTTTCATCCTTGAGACACTTACACTTTATCATATTATATATATATATATATATATATATATATATATATATATATATATTCAATTTATTAGGAATTTATTGGAATTGTAATATGAGTCATATAGTTTGCATAATCTAAGTCTCACAATTTTTCAAGTACTAATCAATTTATACATTCAAAAATACAATTTGAATAATAAAAAAATATCATCTCACTAAAAAATATATTAATAAATTGTAAAGAAAAAAAATAAACCCAAAACTACCCAAACATACAATAAAATAAATAAATTTGAGTCATATAGTTTTGCATAATGTAAGTGTCTCACAATTTTTAAAGTAATAATCAATTTATATATTCAAAAATACAATTTGATTAATATAAAATTATCATCTCACTAAAAAATATATAAATATATTAATAAATTAAAAAAAACACAATTAAAGTATAAAAAAAAGATAAAATAAATTTAAATTATATTTTTTTAATGTTAAACAACACCTTTTATAATTTACATATATCTTAAAAAAGACTAATTAATATAAAAAATAAACATGATTTTATTTTTAGATAAAATAAAATTAGATATATTAAAATTTATATTAATTTCAAACTTAAATACTTTTAATTATAAAGATTCTTAATTACTTAAATAGATAATTGAATTTGTCATATTCACACTCATAAGTTCAAAAGTTTAAACGGAAATTTAAGCACCACAAAAAGATAAGCAATAGTAAGCCTTAGCCTTCAAGCAACCAGTCATACATTTAATTAAAAAATTATATAAATTAACATTTATATTAAATTTACGTGTTTTTAAATTTAAAATTTTTTTATTACAACAATTTTAAGAACAATTTTGAATTACTTGAATAAATATTAGCATTTTTCATATTCACATTTTAGAAATTCAAAACTTTAAACAAAATTCTGAACATAAAATGATTCTCCAAATAACAAAAATCTAAATGACAATATCCGTAGCCTTCCGACAATTCAATGCATCTAAATAATGATTCATGCGTTTAATTAATAAGTCTTTGTTGCTTTGAATTTAATATAAGAGGTACATGATTTCATATCAATTTTGTCCATAATATTTTGTTGTCATGTATTAATTAAAATTAGAACATTGTTGTAGGGTAGTGTAGTTTTTGTTATTGAAGTTGGGAATTTCTTTATTTTTTTCGCTTATAAAAAAATTATTCCAAATTACATATAAATTACATATAAACAATATTTAGTATTGCTAAGTTTAATTATTGAACTTTGAAAGGTATGAACCAAATCACACATTTAAACAAAGACTACATAATATCTACTTTAACTTAGTTTAAATATAGTTAAATCAGAGTGAAAAATAATAAAGACACAACTTTTTATTGATAAAAATTAGAATTAAAATAGCGAGATAATTTATACAGAGATAATAAGAACTCTATTTGTGGATTATTTTTTTTATAAACTTTAATATCATATTTTTTCATTTCAATCTATTATTTGTATATGTGATAAAGGAACCACACTAGAAGCATGATTGTGACATAGATAATTTATTACACCGAAGGTGTTCCTATGGTGGGTTTAGTTGGACAGATTCAACCAATAGTAGAGGCTCAATTTTGTCCTCCTTTTTCCAACAATTTTTGAACACGTGGAAAAATACAACAATTAGAAATTTTGGTCAAAACTCAACAATCAGAAAGTTTCAGCAATGTTCAATCCTTTTCCAAGACTATATAATGACATCCATGATTTTGGAAATTACATCAAAAAAGATTCCTTCTATAATGACATCACATATTTTGGAAATTACAAAATAAAATTTTGGGTATGTAACGTACATCACAATAACAAATAAAAAAAAATTAACCTTACTATAATACTTTAACCATACCACATATACCATAGTATTTTTGAAGCCTCATAAGGGAGATTATATTGCAATCATATGAATTTCAAACTATACATTTGTTATGTCGATTGGCCAAATCTCCATTGTCAAAGTTGGGCGTCCTGTCTTTGTGTAAGTGACACTTGTGAGCCTATTCGGGTTAGTTGTATATCACTAATACTCATATCGTGTAATATGATTAATTGTTGGAAGGACTATGTGATATCGGAAAATCTTTAAAAATGATCATTTTGATTTAAACCATAATGTGTTAAGTCTCGTCTAAGACTTTATCATATATTGGATTCACGACATTGTACAAGTATCTGGTCTTTACGTCATGTGAGGACATTTGTCCGTTTGATAGTCATTTGATCTAAAGTCTGAAGATCTATGGTGGAGGATTATGTGGTACCTGCCTAGGGTATTGACCCTGCAAGCCCTAACCACCTTGTTTCATTTCCGCGTTGAGAGCTCGCCGACATAGCTCCTCTGCAACTCCAAAGGTGGCATGGACATTGTCGACCGGTGGAGGCCGTTGCTCCAGTTCTATTTTACTTGCCATGGATGTCACAAACCAGGTAATGGTTTTATTCAAAAGTTATGGTTGCATGGGAATTCTTTGCTAAAATTGCATTCTCTCACTGGTTTATTCTTCACAGCGTGTTGTACTCAGCCTTACACCACAAGATTCGTCAGGATAGCGATAATTTATGGATTTTAAATGTTTTTTTCTATTTGTTCTCCAGGATTTGGAAACCCACTCCATTACCAAGTGTGCTCGAGTTTCTCCTGCGGAGTTCTTTCCATAGTGGCAGGTAAATGGAAGTTCTCTGTTTAATTTCTTTGATAAAGTGATGGTCAATTTCCACATACCCTCTATGGGTTTCCGCGAGCTTATTTCTTTAATGGTTCCTCGTAGCATTGCCCTCAAGCATGCGGAAGATGTCTACATAGGTAATACATGCTTAACCTATCTTCCTTGTTATTTTTTCTAGCACTGCAAGCTTAGATGGGTTGCTGGCTAATTGTTTCTGGGTTTGTTTTGTTTTGGAACATGTAATCATTTAGCTCGATAGTCAAGGGATTCACACTTCCACTTCTAGAGGTTCAGTGCTTGTCACAAGTTCCCGACTTCGTCGTTGCTCTACAGGTACCATTACTTTGTCTTAAACTTGTGTAGGTGATGAACCCGGTCCTAGCTTCGGGGTTATGTGGAATTGGGAATTTCAATTCTTAATATTTGAGCTATGGTCGTCATGTTGTTTGTGTCTTTTCTTGTTAAGTTCGAGGCTACGCCATTTGGAACTCTGGCATGCATTTCTAAGTTATTGTAGTAAACAAGTTTTTTCCTGTTCCAAACTTAAGAGAAGGATTTTTCGCTATGCACAACAGTACATATTGTTTATAATATTTTATCAGAAGGGTTATTTGCTTCCTTCCATATGTGTTTAATTTGAAATCTTCTGCATTCTTCCCATGTTATATTTAAATTCGGTCCTTCTTTTCAGTATTACATTTTTACCACTAGGGTTAGCAGTGCAAAATTTATTGTTCTCTCTTGAATATGAATAGCTATGCTTATGGTTTCCTTCCCTACTGACTTCGTATTGTTTTCGGATGGATTTCTTTCCCTCTCGGCCAAACAATATAATGATTTTTCCTGTTATACATTATTGTTGCAGTGAGTTAATTTCGTTATATAGTTTATTAAATTGGCGTTGTCTCTTCTGGGTCTTATTTTCACATGTTGTCTCTGAATTTCCTATATATGTTTGTGTAGATATATTACGTTCCAATAGAGTTTTCCTTTCTTCTTTTAGGAACAACAATTCTGCATAATTTCTTCCAATTAAATAAGATGTCTGGGCCATCTATATTTATGTCCGTGTATATCATACGTTGACAGAGAATGACCAGTTCGGAGTTTGGAGTTTCGACTCTGAACCTTGAATTAACGGTTTTCTAATTTGTCATTTACAGTAAAGGGGTTTTCTATTACACTTTAATAGTTACTAAAATTCTTATTGTTTTCTTGTTTGCAATCCCATATTTTTTGCATGAATACAATTTCTCACATAGTCTAAATAATTAATGGTTCTCCTATGATTTCTGGTTACTCAAAGAAAATATACTAATAAATATAAAATCCAAAACCTTCACTCTGTACAAATTTTTCATTTTATAACTCAATTAAAACACTTTCTGTATAAAAAATATTCTATCTAAAACCACAGTACCAGTTCTTAATATTTTCTGCAATTTGTTACTTATCTCGTTTCCAGACTTGCTGATGATGTCCTCCTTACCATGAGAGAGGAAATCACATCCTCATCTCCCCCCGTGCTCCACACTTGAGTTGAGTATGTTGATAGATATTTTTCCTAAAGAGACCTCAGGACCCCCAGTCCAACACTCTTCTTCCAGGATTCAGGAATGTTGAGTGTTTCCACTGGTCACTACTAGCTCAGGAATTCTCACTCTCTTCCTACCTCTCCTTGGTCACAGAACAGAACACCTTTTCCTCACTGGAATGTACTTTTATCCCAATAGGAAAGGTAATTGTCTTTAACTGTATTCTGTTCAACCACTTCTCAGTTCTTGGAATAATTTTATCACCGGTCTTTTACTTTTTATGGAACTACTATTCCATGATTAAATTTTATTTCAACAAAACATAATTAATTTATCTTCATCATGTAATATTTTTCTCAAAATAAATAAATGTTTTAGTCTCTTAAAAATAAAATAACATAACAACTAGTTAGCACTTAAGCCAGCTGTCATAACTCCCCCCCTTGGAAGTAAACACCTTCATCGATGTGTCACTCCAACCCAGCAAACAATTTTGGATAAGCCTCACAAACAAATCCTTCATCTTCCTAGGTAGCCTCATCCGAACTGAAGTTCTTCCACTGCACTTTAACCTGGGTGATGGCTCACCTCTAGAACATTATTTCTCTCTAATCGAGTATACGTTGAGGTTCGACCAGAAATTCATCATCTGGTTCTACCTGCATTCAGCAAAACTTTGAATTAAATGCTCATAAAATTCAGTATTTTAAGATAGGATTTTTAATCGTACCCTACCTGAATGCTTTTCCAGTGGATTACATGCTTTGGGTCATGTACGTAGCCTTTTAGTAAGGATAAATGGAACACACTGTGCACCCGAATATGGCTAGGTAAAGCCAATCGGTACGCCACAGGTCCCACCCTCTCCAATATCTGGAAGGGTCCACAGGACCTGGGAGACAACTTGGCACAGGAGGTCCACCTTAGTGTACTCTTCTTTGGTTCAATCCTTACATACACATGATCGCCCACTTCAAATTCTCTATAACTTCTCTTCTTATCTGCATATACCTTTTGCTGATCTTGAGCTACTTTCAGATTATGTTTGATATTTCTTACTTTGTTGAATCTCTAATTAAAATGAGAGGGGGGGGGGTGAATTAGTTTAATACATTCCTGATCTTTTAAACTTTTCAATAAACTTATTTACACCTTCATTTCAAACTCTATTTGATGTGAGAGTAATCTTAGAATGTAATCTAAAAGTATTAGTTTAATAGAGCAGTAGACTTAATTTGAGAGCAGCAGGTATTAAGAAAATGATACATATCAGATCAATACATAAATATCATGCACAGAGACACCAGATATAAGTGGAAACCCATAAAGGGAGAAAACCACATCTTATTATTGCTGTGATGCAAAGGCAAGCTCCAACTCCCTCTCACCACTGTTTTTCTGCAGGCACCAACCTACAGGAGGCTCCTACCTCAATTCTGCAAGCTACAACTTGTAAGGAAGCACCAACTCCCTTCAATTTTCTGCAGGCACCAACCTACAGGAGGCTCCAACCTCAGTCAGCTACAACTGACAGCTATCAAGCTGCAACTTGATAGGGAAGCTCCAACTTCCTCAATTTGTCGAACTAAATATTTGTTGATTTACCTCAGATATCAGCTCTGTTCTATAGTTTCTCTTTCTGCTCTTCTTTTCTTAATTTTCTCTTCCTCACTCTTCTGTACTCTGCCTTCTCTATATTTACACTCTCTAACCACCCTTTGCATATTAAGATAATATTATTTATAGATTTCCTCACATGACTGCTTGTATTCTACTTGGAATTCGAATTGGACAGTCATGTCTCTTTGCCTTCTGCCTTCTCACTCCTTTTATCTGCTTATTTAGAAAACATAACTGTAGGTATCAATTTAACATTACAGTGGGAATTTGTTCTCTCTCGGAGTCTTTCCAATGCATCACAAACAATAAAACAATTAAAACATTTACATTCGAATTACAATGTGAATTCCAGCTCACTCATTCACCCTCTTGGCTAGCTGCGCATTTGTCTTTTCTTTGGTTGTGTTTGTCTTTTCTGTCCTCTGTTGTGGTGTAATTGCTGCATATGTGTAACTAAGCCTTTTAAATAAATAAAATGTAATTTCTGACTTTTAAGTCAGGGAAATTCCAATCCTTTTCATGGTACGAGTGTCTTGTTGATGTGGAAGTTCCGCAGGCCGGAACATACATATATCACAATTGTATCACATTAATAATCTCCCTCCCGTTAAGCTGAGGCCCTTGGGTCTAAAAAACACGCGGCATATTTTAATACAACTGATACAATGTTATAGATATATATATATATATATATATATATACATATAACAGTGCCCTTTCATATATACAACTAAGTAATTTCAACTCTCGGCATACATACACACTTCCTTTTTAAATCAATTCTCAGTGTAATATAGTGAAGACATATTAAACATATAAGAACTCCTTTTGGGCCCACTTAACATGCTTCCCGATGCAATGAGTCTTCTCCGAATGCTATTTATCGCTCCTGCTCCGATTCTGATTCGATATGATTCCAATCATCGCAATCGGCGATCAACACAATGCCATAATATATATATATATATATATATATATATATATACCTTTTAATACCAATACCTGCTCCGATGCGATGCAAATCGGCGATCGCAAATCGCAATGTTGAATGCCAAACCGGTTAATTGTTCCACAGCCCGATCCGATTCCATCGGATATCGCCAATCGCCTGAATTGATATCACTCAACTATTGCAGCTCCAATGTGCTCCGATTGCGATTCAATCGGAAATCGCCAATCGCCTGAATTGATATCACTCAACTATTGCAGCTCCAATGTGCTCCGATTGCGATTCAATCGAAAATCGCCAATCGCCTGAATTGATATCACTCAACTATTGCAGCTCCAATGTGCTCCGATTGCGATTCAATCGGAAATCGCCAATCGGTAATTGCAATGCGCTTCCACCTTTGGACTCTTCACATTTCCGATCCGATTGGGGAGGGGTCCCACCTTATAAAACTTTGTTTTATGTGCTCCATAATATATATGCCTTGGACCTTTGGTTCTTTTGTTTTCGGGATTAATAATATGAAATTTATAATAAAGCGCTCCTTTTGTATATATTTATGCTTTGACCTTTGTTTATATGATGCGCTACACATATATGTAAGGTGATGGATATATATATATATAATATATATATATATATATATATATATATATATATATATATATATATATATATATATATATATATATATATATATATATATATATGTATGTATCCTCCATCGGGGTAGGCGATTCCCGGAATTTATGTGCCTTGCCGCTTGGGGTTAAGCGATTCCCGGAATACGGTTCTGTGCAATTCCCAGAATATTTGTGTTATGTATAACGCCTATTGGAGTGTGCGATTCCCGGAATTTTATAACAGCTCTCTGCCTCTGTCTCTGACTCTGTCTCTGCCTTTGCTGCGCCGGTTGGAGAGTGCGATTCCTGGAATTTTATAACGGCTCTGCTTCTCGCCCTCCGCTTCCGTCGCTCCCGTCGCTCCGCCCTCTCGCTGGCCAATATTGTGCCTCGTCTCTTGGCTATATTTCGTCTGCGTCGTTTTCTCTCGCTCATTTACTTCCCTCGCTCCTTCGCTCGCCCCCCCCCCCCTCCCCCCCCCCCCCCTCCTTGCTTGGAGCGCGTCTCTGCTATCAATGCACATTTCCATCACTCACTTTCGTACGATGGCACCCACTTTCTCGCTTACTTTCTCTTTCTTCCCGTTCGTTCGTTCTTCCTCCCCGTTGTTTGTTCTTATCTCCCCTTTCGATATCAATGGCAAAGGGCGATGCCCTATCTCTCCGTATGGGTTTTTTCGCGTGTTTTCTTTCCAGTAATTCACAATGAGAGTTCGTCAAATTGGACTATGTCAGTTGTTTCATTTGTAGTGCTCGTAATATGTGCTAGATTGCAGACAAAGATTATGCATTTTACGATTGAAAGGTTCTTGTTGCTTTTGAATGCTGATAATATTGCTAATGTTGATCCCGTGGACTTGTTTTATGCTTATCTTGCTGGCTGTTCTCCCCCTGGAATGATATCTTCGTTTTGTTCTCCCCCTGAGACTGTACTTTCTCTTCATATTAGAGAATAGTATCTACAGATACTACCCCTAGTTTGTCTCTCAAGTATTCGAATGGTTTTCTGGCAAGTGGTTTGGTAAATATATCTGCTATCTGTTCTTTCGTTGATACATAGTCCAGTTTAACTATCTTCTGAGCCACTTGTTCTCGGAGAAAATGATACACTATTGGTATATGTTTAGTTTTTGAATGAAGCACAGGATTTTTAGATATACTTATAGCACTTGTATTATCACATTTGATTGAGATAGGTTCATTAATGCTTACCTTCATGTCTTGAAGTGTCTGCTTCATCCACATGACTTGCGTGCAACATGCTGCTGCTGCTATATATTCTGCTTCAGCTGTAGACAGAGAGATGGATGATTTTTTCTTGCTTATCCATGCCACCAGACTTTCTCCTAGATAGAATGCACCTCCACTTGTACTTTTCCTATCATCCACACAGCTGGCCCAATCTGCATCTGTGTATGCTGTCAAGGTGAAGCTTTTGCCTTTAGGATACCTATTGTAGCTCCTAGAGACAGCCTAGAGTTGTTATAGACCAGTGCCTAGGACATCTTATAAGGTGTAGAGAGCAGAGGATTAAAAACAGCTTTTAGCACTTTAACATGGCAGAGCTCTTACACTACTTCTTTAGAAACAGAAAGCAAAACTAGAGTGGGACCAAAACTTCCGACAGTTTGAAGCATTAAGAGTAATACTGAACGAGTGTAATGCTACACTCAGATACTATTGCATCAGACAATTTTAAGACAATTCACCATAAACATGGCCGGATTCATGATATATGGCAGAAAAGATATATATAAAGACGACTACAGAGGTGTATAGCAAGAAGGAGATATCAACTGTCAAGAAGACGATACTAAGAAGAACTTCGTGGCATAAGATGGGCTTAAATAGCTAAGAATCCATACATACCAAGAACTCTCATCAATAGCATTTCAATACAGCCAATATAGCAGAAATACGGGTGAGCTGAAAATGGAACAATGTATTACTCCTGAGCCATTTAAAGTACCAGGACGCTAATGATATAAGTATCAGCAAGATAAATTCATATCAAAAACGAGGGACACTCGCATTCCAGGATGTAACACTAGAGACATGAATGTAAATGAATTGAACACAACTTTGCAAAGAGCAAGAGAGAAACACACACTACCATAAAACCAAGTCCAGAATCCTTATTAAAATGAAACTTCTTATCATTGAGACCCAACGGGCTCTTCACGTTAGTATCTGAGTTTTCACAAAACATACACACAGGAAATCCTTACACAATCAATTTCTTCTGAAGAATTGGAACCTTTTCTTTCTTCTTTTTCCTGTCTTATATAGGATTCCTTCTGCCTTTCAGCGAGAAGATATTTTCTGAAAATATCTTCTTCGCGTGAACAAAATTTGTTAACAGTCATTATCAGAACAACAAAATTTCATGATGGGGAAAACAGCCCTTCCATCATGCGTAACAGGCCCCGGGCCAATCTTGAAACAAAAACGTAGACCAATGTTTGATGTAAAAGTAAAAATGCAAGAGTGGGGGAGAAACCACCCACTCGGAAATTTAAAAAACATAACTAAATGAAAGTAAAAAGGCCGTTTAGGCCATGTCATGAGTAAACATGAAGTGTCATGAGTGCTGCTGAGTTGAGGCTGTTGTAGATGCTGGAGGAGGCACGTCGGCGGAGGAACTAGCATGCTGAGTCAGGAACTGTGTCAACCTCCGCTGGCTATCTGGATTCGGTTATGGCATTTCTGAGAGTCTTTCCACCCTGATAAACGCTTCGCCGAGGGTGTGAATGTTTGCATTAGTTGGGAGCCGATATCTGATCATATGGAGGAGACTAAACTCCTTCTTGAGGATTGTGATGATGGTAGTGGCCTTGAGCTGAGTTGCTTTCCCCATTTGAAGGTCTGACCGATCCCTTTCCGTTTCTAGAAGTGTTGTGTATTGATCGGGGAGCATGAGCACGGCAGGGGCGTTTGGTTCCCAACACGAAGGGAGGCCGGCTGTGATGATCTCGTCCCACACCTTGTCGAACTGTTCCACAATGTCAGCTACCTGTTGGAGAACCTTTGAAGCTGCTACTCGAGCTTCCTCTTTATCAATAATTTTCTGACATTCGTTGATTTCCATAAACCGACTGGGAATGCCATGTTTTCCCACGTCATTCGCCCTTAGTGTATAAAGAAAAGATATGTAATTTCCGGTGTGTCGAGCTCTATTAGACAGATTATCCCCCGCCTCCTGCAACCTTCTATTTAGATATGGAAGGGTGGACTTGAGTTCTCCTATCATCGTCAGGAACTCCCACTGCTCAGTCACTGCCACGATTATATCCGACCAGATCAAGCTTCTGGCCTCGAGCAGGGTGAGATTTCCCTTCGCTCTACTCTTCAACTCGGCAATGGTTTGTTGTTGCTCAGTCGTGACCCTTTTTCCTTCCTCAACTTCTCTTTGTAGCCCTTCAATTGTTCTGGCCTTTTCAGCCAGGGCGCCCTCCAACTCTGTCACCTTTTTCTTGGCTGTAGATGTTTGCTTCTCCAACACTTCTATCTCAGCCATAGCTGTGGATAGTTGTGCTGTTGCTGAACCAGTTCCACTTGATGTTTCGGCAGCATGGAAACTGTGTGTATCCCACCGGGTCTGCAGCTCAGTGGCTCTGCTCTCAAGCTCTTCAATCCTTTTAGCCATATTTTCCTTCTCCTCTCTTTCTCTGGAAAGTCTAGCGGACAGCTCGTTTTTCTCTTCCTCCACATGCACCAATTCATCAGTCTGTATCGGATGTGAAGCCGGTTGGCGAGCATGTTTCTTAGCAGCTGAGATGTCCTTCTGCAATTTGGCTATTAATGAAGCTTGCATTCCTTTCCCTCCGTCGTCCGAGTTTCTGATCTGCTCTTGAAGAACGCGCACCTGATGTGCGTTGGCACGACAAGCACTCTGTTCTGCTGCAAAAGAATCCCTCAGGTTGTCGTGTTTCTGTTCTGTCTTCCTTAGTGCGAGGGTGATCTGTGAAAGCTTGTCTTTCATCATATCGCAGACTGTTTGGAACAGGTCTGTCATGTCCTGTACCGGTACCTTCTGCATATCGATAGCCAATTCAAGCACCTTATAGCTCGGAATGTCTGAATTCGGATCCAGGATGGCCTCGGTCATAGACAGTACCAGGCTTTCAGTGTCTGCATTGACAGAAGCAGAGAGCCTGGTATGATATTTCTCAACGAAACCCCCTAATTCGGCCCTGTATTTGTCTCGGACAGTTTTATTTATCAGCTCCCTTTCTCTTGTTTTGGAAGGAGGAGGCTCGACGATGGCTTGCGTGACTTCAGTGTAGTCAGAGGAGGCAACGCTGTCTCTTAGAACCACTATTCCTGCCTTGCCCTTATCGAATTGACCAAATTTCGTGAAGGGCTCCAATATTATTCCTTCCCCGATGACTTCAGCTTCGCTGGTGGCCACCCTCTGCCTCTTGGGTGGTGGCGGTGCTGCTCCGGAAGTACCAGCTTCTTGCTCATTGGTGCCTTTATTCACTTCTTCTTCTCCTCCTGTAGCAGACGAGTCCGTCTCTATCTGCGAAAACATAGGCCAGACTTCAAGATTAGCCCTCCACTCCAGAAATGGCCTGGACTCATGAATGTAGGGCGCAGACCTGTTTCTCTTTCTTTTATTTGAGATGATTTCCCGTGGGTCATAGGCCCAGCTCTCTCCCAACTTCAGGTCCATGTTCTGCAACATTTTTTCGACAATTGGGAGGGCATATCTAGAGTTTATCACAAAGGGGCCAATGTGGTCAGGAAGCTTTAAGATATAGCCTTTCTTAGCAGGAACAAAATGGAGCTGGTCAGCTTTAAGGGCTTGCCGGATGTACTCAAGGGCGTAGACTCGTCGGACAGGAAAGGCTGGCAGCCGGTATGGGGCTACTTCGGCTCCATAGACCCGAATCTCATTATACTCTTCAGATAGGAACCAATCACCGGTACACTGGTACTTCCCAGCCTGTAACCAGCGCTTCATTTCTGGGAAAACCCTAGGGGAAGGCGCGTCGTGAATGATGGTATAGGCAATAGACATGAAGGTATTCACGAAATTGACATAACCCTCTCCCCTAGGCAACTGACGGACAGAGCAATTCCAGTCGAAGACTGGCCTGGGCTGGGAATTCTCAGAATACATCCTGTCCAACCCCAAATGATTGAACTTATCCGCGTGCTGGAACATGAAGAGGTAGAACACCAATGAGCAAAAACGGAATTTTCGGGCTTGAGAGAGCTCTCGAAATTGGGTCCGGATGGTCAAGGAAAGGAAACCTGGAATATCCAGTGTAACTCCATTCTGTGACATAAGCCACAAAAATCGAATGCATACTGAAGAGATGTCTTCAGGACTCCCTACCCCCAGGAGGCCGGCGATGAGGGACAGAACAGGTCGAACTTCTTCGGCAAACAGACTCAATGGGAACGGCTCCAATGGAGGTAAGGCCGTTGCCTGATCAATGGTTATGGCGGCTATGAAGGCACGGCGGGCTTCTCTTGACAGCTTATTAAACTGAGCGAGAAAGGTTTCATCTTTGAAACTGAAGTAGGCGTCGCTGGAAGGGAAACGGAGGGCCTGCCTGATAACATCGGGAGAAAGGGAAAAAATTACGTTACCCTGAGGAGAAACGAAAGCATCCCGATGTGTATCATAGGAGTCTCTAAGCCAGACAATGAAATCGACACAGGAATGGACCTGGGGGGTGATGTGGTGATAAAAGCCGGACGCGACAACTCGGAAACGGTCGGAATTTTTACAGTGGCGGCCAAACAGCAGGGGCTTGATATTCCGTATGTCAAAAGGGTATTTCGGGTCGCAGATACCCGCCTGCAAGTCGCAAAGGGGTTCAAAACCAGGGGGGTTTCTAGACTCATGGAGTTGGGGAGTTTCAGGTTCGTTCTTCTTGGGCGTTCCTCTTCCCATGGCAGTTATTCAACAATTTGGAAAAGAGAGAAAGGAAAAGATGGAAAACGGAAAATGGATTACCTGAACAGAGGGTGACAATGCTCGGGAAAGCGACGAGGGGAACCGTGACAGTGACTTGGATAAACCCGGCGTTCTTCCCCACTCGGTATTCGCCGTAGAAAACTACCTGTGACGACTTACCAGAGAGAAATACGGGAGTTTTTACCATTGGGGAGGACTGTTTGGGTTAAAAGGTGAACAAGTAAGAGAACAGAGGGCAAGTGTCGTAAGGACACTGACACTGAGACACGTGGCGCGTGGGGATTGGGTGAATCAAGATGTAGGTGAGCGCCTCGTGTCGAGTTAAAAGTTGGTACGGGTCCTAGTACCAGCTGCCCTAATGGACTTACCTTACCTTTTATCCACCTGCGCTGTCCAATCTTTACCGCGTACGACTTCCCCTTGCCGGACTAACGCTTATCTTTCTCAACTGCGTGGGTCCACCTTAACTCTGCCACGAGACCACGTCCCGCGGCCTACCCTTGCCATTCCTTCTCTACCATGAGATCTTACCATGCCACGTGTCGCAGGTCCACGGGGGTAAGGGTCTCGTCCTCTCCCCACGGCTCGACCCCCTCGGACTTGCTCCATACGCTGTCGTGTATGACCCGAGGCCTTTTCCAATATATGAGTCGACATATAACGCAGCATCCCCATTACTTTGGTATTTGAATTCATTTATTATTCCGCCTATCACCGCTTAGTGTTGTTTTATTCCTTGGTTTCAATATATGTGCGCTTCACCACCTTTTCTCTTTTCGGCCTGATTTAATTTAATACTTGCCAATTGATATAAAACTTTAATGTGAGGCCTGTTCGTCCTATTGGTACTCCCGTGGCTAATGCTAAGGGTTAAACAACAATACCAAAGCCCATATTGTGTAGTTCCTTGTAGATATCTGAGTATTCTTTTTACTGCCAGAAGATGGTTTTGTTTAGGTGCTGCTTGATATCTTGCCACTAGTCCTACTACTAGCATGATGTCTGGTCTTGAAGCTGTCAAGTACAACAGGCTTCCTATCATGGATCTGTAGAGTTTTAAGGTTCCAATTCTTCAGAAGAAATTGATTGTGTAAGGATTTCCTGTGTGTATGTTTTGTGAAAACTCAGATACTAACGTGAAGAGCCCGTTGGGTCTCAATGATAAGAAGCTTCATTTTAATAAGGATTCTGGACTTGGTTTTATGGTAGTGTGTCTCTCTCTCTTGCTCATTCCCAAGTTGTGTTCAATTCATTTACATTCATGTCTCTAGTGTTACATCCTGGAATGCGAGTATCCCTCGTTTTTGATATGAATTTATCTTGCTGATACTTATATCATTAGCGTCCTGGTACTTTAAATGGCTCAGGAGTAATACATTGTTCCATTTTCAGTTCACACGTATTTCTGCTATATTGGCTGTATGGAAATGCTATTGATGAGAGTTCTTGGTATGTATGGATTCTTAGCTATTTAAGCCCATCTTATGCCATGAAGTTCTTCTTAGTATCGTCTTCTTGACAGTTGATATCCCATTCTTGCTATACATCTCTGTAGCCGTCTTTATATATACCTTTTCTGCCATATATCATGAATCCGGCCCTGTTTACGGTGAACTGTCTTAAAATTGTCTAATGCATCAGTATTTGAGTGTAGCATTACATTCGTTCAGTATTACTCTTAATGCTTCAAACTATCGGAAGTTTTGGTCCCACTCTAGTTTTTCTTTTGCGATTTTACAAGAAGTGAGTGTAAAACACCTTGCATGTTAAGGTGCTAAACGGTTGTTTTAATCTTGCTCTCACACTGTAGAGAGCATCTCTAAAAGACAACTATCCCCTACCAAAGATGGATCATATTCTGCAAAAGGTGGTAGGGGCCTCTAGAATGTCCATGATGGATGGGTTCTCGGGCTATAATCAAGTGGCTGTATTCCCGGAAGACCAGAAAAAGACAGCATTCACCACGCCCTGGGGAACATTTATGTATGCCAGGATGCCATTCGGACTGATCAATGCAGGGGCTACGTTTCAGAGAGCGATGGACATAACTTTTGTGGGAGAACAGGATAAGTTTCTGGTGGTGTACCTAGACGATATAACAGTCTTTTCAAAGGATGATGTCGAGCACGTTCAGCATTTGCAGAAGACCTTTGAGAAATGCAGGAGGTATGGACTCTCTCTTAACCCTCAAAAATCTTTCTTTGCATTAGAAGAGGGTAAACTCCTAGAACATATAGTAACTAAAGATGGGGTCAAGATCGATCCTAAAAGGGTGGAAGCTATAAACGGTATATCCCTCATATATATATATATATATATATATATATATATATATATATATATATATATATATATATATATATATATATATATATATATATATATATATATATATTTATTTATTTATTTATTTTCTGAATATTAATAATTTATTGTATACAAGCTCATTGGGCATCTCAATTGGTGACCTATTTGTTAGGAATTATTATGTAAACCATGTAGATCTAATGGTTAAGATCATGCCTTTCCTATGAAAATGTCACAAGGTATAATGGGTATTGGCATGTAACATAATCCAACAAAAATGCTAGAATCTAATGGGAATTAGAAGTGTGTGTAACAAAACCTTGCAACAACACTACACTCCAATAATGGGTATGAGAAGCATGTAAAATAATCCAACAATAATGAGTTTTTTTGGGGTGTTAATAGACTAGTGAACACACTAGGAGGGTAGAGACATGGCCTACCATAGTTGCACACACCTAATAGTGATACATATGGTCTTCGTGTGGAGGAATTATAGTTTTTTTCGAAGATCCATAAAATATCCTCAACAACCAATATTGACCATGAAATTCACCCAAGAAAAAAAATAATTCTTAGAGGAGAGGGGTATGACCCAAGCAAAGACCAAAATGTTTGGAAATGTTAAAAATCTGCAACAATTCAGTAAAATAAAATAAATCAATTTAACAATATCCTACATAACTGCAACTACTTTAAGTTGATAGTGAGTGATCTTGAATCCTTGAGTGAAATGGAAAACAAAATGATTAAAGAGTTGTTGGCATTCATTAAATACTAATGGAGATTTTTTTTTTGAATAAACATAAATATGAGTACCATGTTTGGCAGCTAGAATTTGTAGAGTAGTAAAATAAAGCATACTATCAACCTAACTCAAATAAGAAAAATATAATATAATTGCTATTAAATCATATTGTTTTGGAAATATCTAATTCTAATGCAACTAATGGCTTCTTGTGTGCCCTCCTCTTTTGGTCAAAATATGCTTTGGAAGTGAAAGCATAAGAAGAAATAAGGAGAGATGGAGTATTGAAAAAATGGCCTCATGTAAGATATCAAATTCCATCATGAAAAATCATTAATCAATCCAAAATTAGACTAGATAATGGATAAAAATCATAGATTTATTTATATGTGCTTTTTAGTTGATAATTTATAAAAGAAATATAACAATAATATATATATATATATATATTATCGACAGGATACACTTTAATGTTTTGATAAGGACTAACAATTGGGAAGGTTTAATGCACATTTTTTAATAACAAGCAAGGAAGTGATGATATCATATCAATTTGAGATAAAAAAGAATAGAATTTGTCACACATGTTTCTAGGGTATTTTCCTCCCGATGGAGTAATATTATAGGATACACAGGAATTAAAGCCATTACCCATTGAATACGAAATAATTTATTTGGAAAAATATAGCACGAGACACGCATACTCACGGGGAAAGAAGATGGGAAATATAACATAACCAACACGACTTACAGAGAGTCACCAATACTCGCAGGAATACGCATACCCACATGCACAAATTTATCAGACAAACATCTCAGACCACAAACATGCGCAGACTTCGCGCACAAACATATCGGACCACATAGAAATATCAGACCAATTGTCAGATTTCTGTGGGTTTCTTATGGCTCGTTTCTTACTATGGATATATTAGCCTCTCGAATAGGTCAAAAGTTTTCAACGGATATATGTCGAACAACCTTTTCACCGAGAAATCCGGATAGGAGCGGGCAATTCCTCCCTTCTTTTTCGGCAATACCCTCATCCTTTTCATCTTTTTCTATAACACTTTCATTATGAGACGTGGCTAACGGTATTTACACATTTTTGTGATAGTGATGGATAACCTTGTGATAGCGTTTTAAACGAATCTGAAAAAACCATCATCATTTCATTAAGGATGGAGGGAGTGGCCTATTTTCAAAAAAAAAGAAAAGAAGTGGAGTTGGCCACTGCTAGTTTTAAAATAATGCTGTTTTTTTCTAGAATAAATTAGTTTTAGAATTATTAAATTTTCTAATTTTCTATAAATTTATTGAAGATTTTTTTTTTTAAATATTTAAATCAATTTTAAAATCAACTAAAAGCCCAAGAAACCAAATTTTAGAATACATAAATTTTTGATAGAGAAAAACTGAAAGTAGAAGATTCTACTCATTGGAATTTTTGTCCTGAAGGTATTGAGATTTTAGTGATTTAAAATAATAAAAGATAAAAAAACTCTTTTTATTTTAAGTTTTTTATTGTAATTCTAACTTAGTTTTTCAAAATTTAAATCAATTTAAAATTGGGCGACACAGCAAGAAACCAAGTTTTAAAAAACATGAAATTATGATCATGAAAATGCCTACTATGGATATCACACTCGTTTCAAAAAAAAGTAAAAGCATATCCTATTCCGTACGACGAACAGAGGAGACTAATAGTGCGATTGCTGCGTTGTAACGGCAAAGTGTTCAAGAGTTGTTATGGAATATTTTCAGAGATAATGATCTTGAGGGGTGTGCAGTTGTTTTAGAAAGAAAACCACAAGGGAGCCGTTCAAAACTGAAGAGTAGAGCGGATATAAAAGTTGCTTTATCATGTCATTTTCTGAAAATGATGGTAATGGGTAACTTAAATTAACAGACAGAATTACTAGTTGATTGTGGTGGGGTGGCTGTTTTCTTTGTAAGGCAATGGGGAGGCTTATTTTTCTAAGAAGCTGAATGAACTATCAGTTTAGTAATTTTATATTATTTTCTTTTTATTTATTTTAATATTGAAAATGAAACATTATGATATTTTATATTATTTAACTTTTTAAAATAATAATAAAATTTTAATTATGTTTTAATATTTTATTAAATTTATATTAAATTAATTTTATTTAGAAATAATATCTTTATGAGAAAAATAGTTTATTATCATTTCATAATACGATTTTTTTTTTTAATCAAAAAGCAAAGAAAACATACCTATATAATTATTTTTAAACTTGTCTCTAACATGATTTAGAGATTGTCTTTGGAGTATGGAAAGTATACAGTTTGAAGGGATGTACTGAATGTGATGAATCTGATATATGGGTAACCAAAGGTTGGTCTCAGTGGATGTTAACCATCATCATCATCAACACAAATTCTATAAACCATTTATTATTTTTACGTTACTTCAATACGGTTACCATGATCTTAAAAAAATGGATGTCATTTATTTTTCATAACAATTTGGGTCTTATTTTATAAGACAACATTATGATCATAACATTTCAAAGAAAGGAAAAAAGTCCTCTAGAGAAAGAGCTAAGGTTGAGTGGTTAACTATCCACTTTTTGTATGGATGTTGGCCTATTTTTAAAATACAATTTTAAGTGCATGATTTTTTTATGTTCAAAATATTAAAAATTAGTAAGGAAACACAAACATTATTGAACACAAGCTCAAAACTTAAAATTATATTAATAATTTTAATTGAAGAACAAGATTGGTAATAAAATTATATTAAAACTTAACTTTAAATGATTTAATTATAAATTTTTAAAATAAAATATTTACATTATTGTTAAATTTGCTAAATTAAATTATGTTATTTTAAAAATTTAAAATGCATTTTAAATTAAATTATCTCGTTTTTAAAAATTTAAATTATGTTTTTGATTTTTGGTTTATTAAATTATTCTTATAAAATATATTTTTAATTTATTTATATTTGAATTTACTAAATTGTTAATTGGGTTTTTCTAATATATCTATATTTTAAAATAAAAAATAATTATGTATATATTTTTAAATTATATATATATATATGTTCTGAATATTAATAATTTATTGTATACAAGCTCATTGGGCATCTCAATTGGTGACCTATTTGTTAGGAATTATTATGTAAACCATGTAGATCTAATGGTTAAGATCATGCCTTTCCTATGAAAATGTCAGAAGGTATAATGGGTATTGGCATGTAACATAATCCAACAAAAATACTAGAATCTAATGGGAATTAGAAGTGTGTGTAACAAAACCTTGCAACAACACTACACTCCAATAATGGGTATGAGAAGCATGTAAAATAATCCAACAATAATGATTTTTTTTGGGGTGGAAATACACTAGTGAACACACTAGGAGGGTAGAGACATGGCCTACCATAGTTGCACACACCTAATAGTGATACATATGGTCTTGGTGTGGAGGAATTATAGTTTTTCTTGAAGATCCATAAAATATCCTCAACAACCAATATTGACCATGAAATTCACCCAAGAACAAAAAGAATTCTTAGAGGAGAGGGGTATGACCCAAGCAAAGACCAAAATGTTTGGAAATGTTAAAAATCTGCAACAATTCAGTAAAATAAAATAAATCAATTTAACAATATCCTACATAACTGCAACTACTTTAAGTTGATAGTGAGTGATCTTGAATCCTTGAGTGAAATGGAAAAAAAATGATTAAAGAGTTGTTGGCATTCATTAAATACTAATGGAGATTTTTTTTTGAATAAACATAAATATGAGTAACATGTTTGCCAGCTAGAATTTGTAGAGTAGTAAAATAAAGCATACTATCAACCTAACTCAAATAAGAAAAATATAATATAATTGCTATTAAATCATATTGTTTTGGAAATATCTAATTCTAATGCAACTAATGGCTTCTTGTGTGCCCTCCTCTTTTGGTCAAAATATGCTTTGGAAGTGAAAGCATAAGAATAAATAAGGAGAGATGGAGTATTGAAAAAATGGCCTCATGTAAGATATCAAATTCCATCATTAAAAATCATTAATCCATCCAAAATTAGACTAGATAATGGATAAAAATCATAGATTTATTTATATGTGCTTTTTAGTTGATAATTTATAAAAGAAATATAACAATAATATATATATATATATATATTATCGACAGGATACACTTTAATGTTTTGATAAGGACTAACAATTGGGAAGGTTTAATGCACATTTTGCTTTTCTGGAATTGAAGTTATTTAATCAGGGCTCGAACTTTTACTTCCACCCAAGAACTATGTTTGTCCTTAATCCTAACTGTTATATCCCAACTTTAATTAATGCACATACTCTTCTATCTAGTGAGACATGTAAGCAAGGAGAGGTGATGATATCATATCAATTTGAGATAAAAAGAATAGAATTTGTCACACATGTTTCTAGGGTATTTTTCCTCCCGATGGAGTAATATTATGGGAATGGACCTCGACACATCCTAATGCTCGTGTCCATTATTGGTTATAACTTTGTTCAAACGTAACCTTCATTATATGTTTTTATGTATTCAATGGTGTCGATATAAATGATGTATGTCAATGCGCTTGAATCTTGCCTAAATTGACTTTGTGGATTATATATTAGAGTATCAAAAAAATTCACATGTAAGATTAAGATAAGATATGTCATATATATTATATCATTTTCACGTTTTATATTTTAATCAAACCCCAAAAATGTCCTTAAATTGTAATTCATCAAATATTAGGAAATAGGCCTTAATAAAACTCCACAGTCCCACTAGAGTGAATGCATGGAAGTATATACTGAAATAAAAGAATTAGATTGTCCAATATTAACAACAACATAAGGAAATTATCCATTTCCTCGTGTTTTTTTTCTAGAACATAAATTTATAGTGTATGATTATTTACATTAATCTATCGAGTGTCATGCCCAATATGACTATGTATATTTAATAAAATTGTGGTTATACATCATGTAACTATATGAGATGTATAGTCGTACATATCACTATATATTTGAGAATTATATATCCCATCAAATTCAAACAAACCAAGATATAATTATTCAACTAAAGTTATATAAAAGAAATATACATCGAAACGTAAAATAGAAATACCACTTTAGAAAATTTTATGCTAAAGTTAAAGCAAAATTAGGAAATTTGATGAATATTCTCACTGTCTTCCCGTGCTATAAATCTAGAACTCTAATTCTCTCATTAAGTTTTCACTTGATTTAACTATTACCAGATGATATGACTGACATTCCTATGTTTCATTTCCCTTAGTATTATCTATACAAATATTCTTATATGCCATTAGTGGCCTCTATGAAGATTTCAATGTTTGAAATGGTCCCCAATTTGTCTTCCCTTGGATTTTACTTTTCGAATATACTAAATGCACCTACTTATCATACATAATAAAAAATTACGTGTGTTCAACATATAAGGAGAAGTAGACATTGAAATGTAAGTAAAACACATAATAGTTTCCCCTTAAACTTCTACGGAAGAAACAAAATAACATGGATCCTTTAATTTTTTGTTTGAAGAAAAGATATGGTTTTGTAATTCTACCCTTGACGTATCAAATTTGTTCATGTTCACACTCTTCATGACTCTCTACATATTTAGTTTATGATTCCAAGGAAATGAAAGAAATATGAGACAAGGAACCCCAAGAGTAGGAAGCCAAAGAGTAACTTTTTCCTATAGAGTTTGGTTCTCACAAAGTATGAGTTTATTTCTTGATTTATGAAGTTTATGGCCACTCCAATTGTTCTTCATAAGAAAATATTCATATGTTTGGAATTAATCTGTATGTCCAAGTTGGTCATTAAACTCACCTGCAAATGGAATCTTCTCGGTATGTGCTTAATGTCTAATCCATTCAAAACTCAAAGGATTTATTCCTCATTGGTATGTTCTTGTCCATGTAAATTTTTGGTTTGTTACAAGTCTCTAACAATTGCATCCTTATCTTTGGGAATTTACTCTTATATCTCAACTTGAATATTCTAAATTTACAATACAAAAAGTATAAGAGCTAGCCCAAGAATCATAGTACTTCAATCTAACACAAATTAAAATCTACTAATAAAATGCAATTTCAACTAATTTCATGTCTAAGGTTAATATAAACCTATAAAATTTAAGGATTTACACATGTTATCATTCCAAAAATAAGCTAAACCACTTCAATATCGAAATGAATGAAATCTACGAGATGCGATTCCATTGCATCATCTGATAAACAATATTTCTTCCACGAAAAAGATCTTGGACATAAAATTATTCAAATAATAATTACAAATTATAGTGTCGTAACATACATTCTTAGCTAACTATTTTCCCAGCAAATAATGATTTCAACAAACATCCCACACATTTCTTTCCTATTTAACCTTGTAACTAATTTTCAAACAATATGGAACATATAGGAAATATATTTCTAACACTAAATATATATTATATTTCTCAAAGGTGACATGAATTCCTAAATGTGAAATGCCCACCACGCATCAAATTTTTTTTATTGAAATGATTTTAATGATCCATTTTCACCATATGCATAAAATTGTTGTGTAACAACATATAAATTACATTTTAGTAAAATATAAATTACATTTTAGTAAAATAAAAGATTAATTTATGTAATAAAATATAAGATGAAAATTTCATTTAGTTAAGAGACCAAATTATAATAATAAGAGAAGATGTTTGGTTTTATATATGGGATAAAAGATAAATATAAAAAAAAAAAGTATATAATATTTATTGTTGAAAAATTAGGTAATGATTATAAGGGATATAGATTCTTGCAAATATTATGAATAATGAAATTCAACTTTTCATCATAGATAAAATATACAATTGTTTCTTATTATCTAAAATCATTTGATTGGGACATAAGAGAAGAATTTAACAACCTAATATCTAGATATATATAGTAGAAGTAAAAGTATATTTCTTGTAAACTTAACTAATGAACTAAATTAAATGTTTATAGACATCAATCCATGATAAACATAAAAAGAATTTTTAAAATTTTTAAAAAAATCATAAAACATAACTAGACTATAACTTTATTTTAAATTATTATTATTATTTATAAAAAGAACTATATATGATTTAAAAATGATTTGTAACCATCAATATTCATGCCCACATTACCATGGAAATTCATAACTTGTAAATAGATTTTGTTACACTAGCATCTCTCTCTCTTTCTTGCCAGCCTTAGGCCTTTTCTCTCTTCCCCTCTTTCTTCCCCTCACACTCTCTCAATATTTTCACCCCACACTCTCTACCTTACCATGTCTACACAAATTTATACACCACTCCTTCTCCTTTTCCCTCCATCTCCCCTTCCTCCTCCTCTCTCTCTCAATCAAATTCTCAGCATAAGTCTATCTCTCCCCCATCCCTCTCTCTCTATTCACCTTGATGCCCCTTTCTTCTCGTCCTCTCTCCCTATCACTCTCCTAAACACTGTATCTTTCTTTCTCCCCACAATTCCCCATTCCTCCCTCCACCACCCTGCCCCCCCAAAAAAAAAAATATCTTTCTTAACCCTACCTTTTTCTCCCCACAATTCCCCATTACTCTCTCCACCACCCCACCCCCAACACTCTCTTTATTATCCCCCCTTATCCCTTTATTTTTGTTATTATATCCCTCTCTCTCTCTCTCTATCTTTCTACCCTTAACTCTCTTCCCCCCCCATTCTTCCTTCTCTCTTTAATATTCATTCTTCAGCTCACATTCTCTCCCTCTTTGCACCTGAAGTTGTCACCGTTCCTCGCACTTTCCATCTCTCTTTCTCGCTCAACATAGTTACCGATCAAATAGGTAATTGAAATGATACCTACCTTTTTGAGGTAGAAAATAAAACACGCAATTTTGAAGAGTAATGTTGTAGAATCACCCTTTCTTTTAGAGCATTTTTTTGACACTTTAATTTTTTTATTTTTTTATTTTTATGTTTTAATGTGATGATTTTCATGTCAATTTTGAATAGTGATTCTCCATAATCACCCACTCTTTTTTAGAGGGTTGATTTTGACACTATACATTTTCTAATGTCTTCTTCTTCCGCGAGATGTTTATTTTTAAGTGCATTATGTTCTTGTTTTTATATTTTTTAATTATATATAAAAAAATTGTAATGAAATCTTCATTTTTCATATAGTTAAAAAATAAAAAAAAGGGCTGTAATATTCCCAATTAGCCCAAGCTAATGGGAATATTCTATTTTGCCTTGTTTTGTTTTGCATTTCATGTTGGTGAATAGAATGTAAAGGAGGACATGTAAAACTCTTGAAAATAACAAAATAAATCAATGCCCATTGTGAACATGGCTAAATCTGGGCCATATTATAAAACACACTTGAGTGTGAAAGAGGTTGATCACTTGAAAAAGTCAACCATGGCCATATCTACAATGTAGTCTAGATGCATTGAACCTCCTTGAGGCACACCACAGTTCTATATGGAGGTTCTACATGTGAAAGGGGCTAAACTAATGAAGTGGTTTAGGGTTTGACAACACTCCAATCTTATAAAAGGAAGAGGAGAGAAGCATGAAAGGGGTTGTTGAAGATTATTATTTTCTGAAGGCATTTTCTGCTGAGACATTCCTCATTGGGGGTTTTCCTGTTTAAGAATCCCACCTCCTTCCTTGAGCAGCTCTTGGAGGAGACTTGTTCCATCTTGTCCACTATCAGGCTTGGGCCAAGCTTCACCTTACACCTACAGTGTTGATCCTGTTGAGGGTTGGGTTGTCCTTGTGAGTTGCAGCAAGTCGAAGATACTAGATCTGCTCAGATCTAGATTTTACTAGTGTCTCTTCTCAGTGAGTGTGTCTTTTAACCTCTGGAAGAGTTCATTAGACAATTGAGCTTCAGATCCAGACCTCAGCATCAGGCGAAATCATTCTCAGAGCCTACATCACAGTTCCTCTCCCTAGACTGCGTTATTTGCAAAGGAGAAGTTGTAGGGTGTTTTGTCTGCATATTGGAGGAGAGATCTCCGGTGTTAGAATTATTCCTCTCACTGTGGTGATCCATGGATTGGCCATCCAATTCATGCTTGTTTCAGATCTGATATGCTCTTCTATTATATGATTCAAAAATTTCTAAACATTTCTGTAGATCTGCAACTCTAGATCTCAGATCTACTCTTTGTGCTTCATGTTTTTCACAAAACCCCAAAGGGAATGTATAGATGAGCTTTTCTTATACACAGATCTGAATTAGATCTATATTTTTATGTACATATATGATTTAGATTTGAGTATTAATAAACTTCTACTTCAACACATTAAAATAACGCTGTCAAGTTTATGCAGACTTTTCTTATGGCTATACCACCTCATTTCTGAGGATTTCTCCTATATTGTCTTATTTTTTCTCTTCTACAATGTATGGGCTGTAATATACATCTGATTTACTATTATACATCTGATATTTGTACTCCCATATCAACTTACTACTTAGCTTCAGTGGATCTGCGTTATTTCTGAAATATTCCTTTGCATATAGCTACAACCCCTCTCCTTAGGTGATTTTTAGCTAGATTAGTTTTTGGGATATCTGTTTAACCCACCTATTCTAATTTGTTTTTTCCCTAATTTTGGATTTAGATATTAGATGAGCTAATCTAAGGGAGCCAGGAGCTGAAAAATCATTTCAGTGCACTGAATTCTCAGGAATGTGTTATTTCAGCAGGCTTGCTGTGTGATTCCCATTTTTGGGATATTACAGTGGTATCAGAGAAACTTTCCTTGGCTCAGCCTATGAGCTTCGATTAGTATGGAGTATTCTCATGGGGAGGAGGAGATATGCAAGAGAAACCAGAGTAAACCCTTGTTTCCTGGAGAAAAGAGGTTCACAAAACTTCAATCTCAAGCTCTGCAAGGCATCGGAAAAGACATCAAAGAAAGGAGGATGAAAGAGCAAGAACATCCCTCAACCAGATATACAAGATCGATACATGAGGAAAGATATAAATCCTCATCTCATGGATATGTGCACTCAGCCATATCACCAAATATTCAACGCTCTATCAGTGATTTCTTCATGAAGAGGAAGAAAGGAGGTGTGACCAAGAAGGACACTCTTGGTGAGTATTTGTGGGAATATGAAGCTCAATCTAAGGAGTTCAAAGATAACTTGAAATTCCAAGGGTTCTGAAAGATCAGGGAGGACAAAAGCACAAAGGAGAAGCAACATGGTATGGGTAGATTCTATCTATCTACTTTTGATGGGTCACCTAAATGTCCAGTTAGGATTTGGGTGGAGGAGCTAAGCATATTTGTGCAACAACACCAAGTTTCAGAAACTGAAGCCATCAAAGTAGCAGCACTGCATTTTGAAGGTAAAGCATATGCTTGGTGGTTGTTTGAATCCTTTTCCTTAAGAAATGAAAATACACCTACTTATGCAAGGTTTATTGAAAGGTTAGTAGAAAGGTTTGATGAAGCTTCATGTGTAGAATCTTTTATTGAAACTATCAAACCATATTCAACAAATATTTTGCATGAGTTGGAAGGGTCTATGAATCCAACTCCATTTCTAAAAACCATGGAAGAAGGTGTAAGTTTGTTGGATGCCTTGCCAAGGACAAGATCTCCATTGGATGAAGAGATCTCTTCTCAAGAGAAAGGCATGAAGATTCCTAATTCAATAGATGACCAATATCTAAGGTCTTTTATTGATGATGAGGCAACTTCAACTATTGAAGAGGAGGAGGGGAAGGCATGAGATGATAACACAGTCACAATCAAAGCACCTCAAGCACCTCTTGATTGGAGGAAAACTAAAGTGTTCTCTCAACTATGGGCAACATTTGCATACTTGGCTAAGGAGGGAGCCTTGGGAGAAGCTAGCACAGCGTAGAGAATCTCTCATGAATTCAGAAGAGAGGTGAGCAATTTCCTGAAAGGGGCATTGCTATCTTCCACTCAGTTATCTGCGTTGAGAAAGGAGTAATTAGAAGTCTATGATGGCATGGACATGAGGACACATGGCAACTCCATATCTTTGGCGCAACCCATGGTACCTTCATTCACAAAAGTGATTTCTGAGCATGAGAAGAGGATGTTAACACTCTTGCATGCATGGGCCAGATTAAGGAAGTATTGGAAGACAAGGACATTCCGAGGGGAAGTTGATTTCCATCTGCTTCAATCTTTTCTTGGTCAAGGTCAGCGGAAAAAGAGGCAGCAAAAGGAAGATTATACTGCTCCAACATGTGATTTTGACAACAAGCATGTCAAAGAGGAGAGCCATGATATGACAGGGGCTGCATTTCAGACCTCTATAGTGTTGTCATTTTTGGGAAGCCTAGATCCCTATTGGGATTCCCAACTAATGATGGAATACTCCAAGGACCTTTTCACATGCTAGGTTCTTGATGGGAAGGTAGTGGATGGGAGGTATAAGGTAGTTGAGGGGGTCATTTATTTCCATGACCTTATCTATTTGGTTAGAGACTCCAAGCTCAAGGAGAAACTACTAAATGAAACCTATGAGATCTTGCTTTCCAAACCCACTGGTGTCATTAGAACATATCATACTATCTTAGATGGATTCATGTCGGAAGGTTTCAAGGAAGAGGTGCACTCTCATATGAAGGAAGTGCATGGATTATTTGTTATATAAGGAGGAATATTTTGTGAAGAGCCATCATTCACATCTTCTTTATTCATTGAGTGTGAGAAGGAAATCATCCATGAGTTACCTCACCGATGTAAAACAAGTATATGGGGAACCTTTTCTTTCTCGAATATTATGATGTATCTCCTATATGCTTACGAACACTGTGAAAGACATTGCTCCAAGAGGGGGCACTATCTATGATGGCTGTGGCCACTAAGGCCATGAACTTATGTTGATGCAAGTCATTCGGAGGATCTTGGAAAGTTATTATGTTCTTCATAGTGTGATTATTTTGCCACCAACTTATGATGCACCTTCTCCAAGCATTCAAGAGGGATGGGGTGGCAAACAAGTGTTAGGGGAGGCACTTGTCATCTCTTATTATATGGTAGTTAAGGGTAAAAATGCACTGGTTGCACATGAGGGGACATATTCCTTCTCCTTTACCATACATGGCAGCTAGCATGTTTCTAATAATGATTCCATATGTTGGAAATATTCTTACTCTTGGGAACATGGTTGGAGGAGAGGCACATTGGTGGGATGTGTCCTTAGGGGAAGGAGTTCCCCACTCTTTTTGCACTGCATGCTTCAATGGGAGCATGAGATATTGTATGGTTACTATGATAGATCACTTGTCTCTTTATAGAGTGAACCATATGTTTGTTGGGGACATGCCTCTCATATGTATTGGGGAGGAGTTTTTCTATGGATTGCCAAGCTGGGAGGTGATCCACTTCATTTGGATGATAGCATGGATACGGGAGTCTTTCATGAATAGTGAAATGCCACATGATTGTAATCACTTCTATCTTGAGGAGGCCATGGATCAGTAAGAAGGTTTCCATAACAACCTTCCATTCTTTCATGATGAGAGCAATTGGGTTTACTCACCAAAGGCCAACTTGCACATTGGGAAGGGACCATTGGAAGACAGAACTATTGCAGAAATTCTGAAACAATGGTGGAGACTATGGGATGAGGAGGCCACAAGAGAGGAAGGGGAGATTTTTTAGCGCTCACCTTATCAGTTGCTTGAGGACAAGAAACATCTCAGAGGGGAGGACAGTAATATTCCCAATTAGCCCAAGCTATTGGGAATATTCTATTTCGCCTTGTTTTATTTTGCATTTCATGTTGGTGAATAAAATGTAAAGGAGGACATGTAAAACTCCTAAAAATAACAAAATAAATCAATGCCCAATGTGAACATGGCTAAATCTGAGCCATTTTATAAAACACACTTGAGTGTGAAAGAGGTTGATCACTTGACCAAGTCAACCATGACCATATCTATAGCACAGTCTAGATGCATTGAACCTCCATGAGGCACAACACAGTTCTAGATGGAGGTTATATATGTGAAAGGGGAATTGTCTACCGAGAGGAGAGTAGCATGAAAGGGGTTGTTGAAGATTATTATTTTCTGAAGGCATTGTCTACCGAGACATTCCTCATTAGGGGTTTTCCTGTTTAGGAATCCCACCTCCTTCCTTGTAGAGCTCTTGGAGGAGACTTGTTCCATCTTTTCCACTATCAGGCTTGGTCCAAGCTTCACCTTACACCTATAGTGTTGATCGTGTTGAGGGTTGGGTTGTCCTTATGAGTTGTAGCAAGTGGAAGATACTAGGTTTGCTCAGATCTAGATTTTACTAGTGCCTCTTCTCAGTGAGTGTGTCTTTTAACCTCCTGGAAGAGTGCATTAGTTGATTGAGCTTCAGATCCAGACCTCGGCATCTGGAAAAATCATTTTTAGAGCCTACAACGCAGTTCCTCTCCCTAGACTGCGTTATTTGCAAAGGAGAAGTTGTAGGGTGTTTTGTTTGCATTTTGGAGGAGAGATCTCCGGTATTAGGATTATTCCTCTCACTGTGGTGATCCATGGATTGGCCATCCAATCCATGCTAGTTTAAGATATGATCTGCTGTTCTGTTATATGACTCAGAAATTTTTGAACATTTATGTAGATCTGCAACTCTAGATCTTAGATCTACTCTCTGTGCTTCATGTTTTGCACAAAACCTCAAGGGGAATGTATAGATGAGCTTTTCTTGTACACAGATCCGAATTAGATCTATCTTTTAATGTAAAGATCTGCTCTAGATCTGAGTATTAATAAACTGCTACTTCAGCCCATTAAAATAATGCTGTCAAGTTTATGCAGACTTTTCTTATGGTTGTAGCACCTCATTTCTGAGGATTTCTCTTGTATTGTCTTATTATTTCTCTTGTACAATGTAAGGGCTGTAATATACATATGATTTACTATTATACATCTGATATTTGAACTCCCATATCATCTTATTGCTTAGCTTCAGTGGATCTACGTTATTTCTGAAGCAGCCCTTTGCATATAGCTGCAGCCCCTCTCTTTGGGTCATTTTCAGCTAGACTAGTTTGTGGGAGATTTGTTTAACCCACCTAGTCTGATTTTTTTTTTCCCTCCTTTTGGATTTAGATCTTAGATGAGCTTATCTAAGGGATCCAAGAGCTGTAAACTCATTTCAGTGCACTGAATTCGTGAGTGCTATTTCAGCAAGCTTGCCAGTATTCCCATTTTTGACATGTTACAAGGGCCAATATTTTAAATTTGTATTTTATATATGTTTATGTATTTTTAATTAATATTTCAATGGAAATCAAATAATCATTACCAAAACCAAAAAAATTTTAACCATATGATAGAAAAGTTAACATTTTCAATATGAATACAATGGCAAAACACACTTTTAGGAGAATTTTGTTAAAAAACAAATGTTAATTAACTATTTTTTTGGGAAAAATATTAACAAAAATCTTAAGAAAGAATATTTTTTTTATGAATTTTATGTCAAAATTTAATAGTAATCACAATTTTTTTGCAAAAATAAAGATTCTCTTATAAAATATCAAAGTTTAAGTATTATAAGTAAAAATGATTAACAGATCTCAAAACCGAGCTTTATTTGCAAGCATAACTTTTATATCGTCAACAATATCAACTAATCCATGTTCAACATCTTTTAGAGCATCATTATTGTCTTTCCGCAATATTTTCTTTCTCTTTGTTTTGGTCATTGTCATCTTCTAATGGATTCTTCAGTGTCTTAAAATCTTCCAAAGTGTCATTTTCCAATTATCCATATAATGGTGGTTGAGGTTCCTTTTGTTTTTTCCACATGTGATTCATTAAAAATCTCCTTTCCCCAAACCAATCCCTTGCTTCACATCTCGAATAAATTGAAGAGCATTAATTCTTTGTTGAATAAATTTGCATTGCACCGGGTCTTTCTAAATGGGAAATGAAATTTCTTCTTTACTTTTAGGCACAGTGCTAGTGTTGTACCTAATCACTAGAATAAAAAGAAATAAATAAGAAAATTAGTATAAACACATAAAAATTAAAAATTATTTAAATTCAAATTTGTATAATCAAACTTGTCTCGAACCTCGTAATAAATCCAAAACACCTTTCTCCTTCATTTGAACATAGATCTATAAGATAGTTAACTACCGTTTTATGTTGTTTGATAAATGTTAACTATATATCCTTTTGCATCTTTTATCCTCATAAAGTAGCTATATTAACATCATGAACCAATACTTGAATATGACTCCTTCCCATCCAATCGGTTCAGAAGAATAGGCTTATAACTGTCTTCTTTGTCCAATATTCAACAATAAGAACTCATAATAATTATAATAGGTTGATCTTCGGAAGGAACTATATTTGAATTCTTCCTAGTATAACATAGAAAAAAATTCAATGAAATTACATAAATAAAAAAGTAATGAAGACCAATATATGAATTTGAATGTCTTACTCATGTAAGTTGCATCTTTCAATTTATTTTTCCTGTGAAGCTTGTTAATAACATTGAAAATGTGTCTAAATGAAATGTCACAAATATCCAAAGTGGTGATTTTGTGACTCTCTTGGAAACTCCCAATTGCTCTTACTAAAGCTGATAAGTATATGGTTCAATATCATATTCTAACGTCTGGGAAATTGAAAACATGAGGAATATCCTCGCAATAACTAGCGCATATTCCTTTTAGGGTATGAATTTTGCAATGTATTCACAACTGGCCACGTTCCCGTACCCGCAAATTTTCTACACATATGTTAACATAACTCCCGCATATTCTCTCGCTTATGCGCCAGAGAATATCGATATTTTGTTACTCAATCACTTACAAATTCTACCCATATTTGGGTTCTTAAAATCTTTTCGCATCATAGAACTATTAATATAAGAATTTCCATGAGAATTTTTTATTTCGACCTCCCTTCTTCTCACCATCTAGTAGACTTGTATATCTATATATATATGGTACTTTGTATTCTCGTGGTTTTTTCTTTTCGCAGTTTTGTCCAACTCTAGATGATTGCCACGCCCTTCCTCAACTTCCCGCCTTGCGTACCTTATAAAATTTTCAATATTTTAAAGTTTCAAAGATCGAGGCATAGATGCCTTCGCACACATCTATCTATACTCACACCTCCATTACTCCAACTACTTTCCCCAAAGAAAGGTATAGTGATTGCAAACAAGATGCTCTGCTCTATTGTATTTTTACCATGCTTACAATATTTCACACAAACTCTTATCACACCATGGATGTTCAAGAGATTTCCCCTTATCTTCCCTGGACAACATTCAACATGTTTGACACTTCCTAAAAGAAGTTCAACTATTCCAAAACGTTAGGGACATAGATCCTCTTGTTTTAATCAAATCTTAAACTGAGGGTTTAATTCCTATGTTAGGATCCTCATTTAGTTAGGCTTTAATCTTCGCTTTCATATGTTTACACTTACATTTAAATTTAATAATTTAAAATTTTAGTTTTTACAATTCTTTCCATTGTAACACAACCGACATACTAAACCTCTATACTGTCATTACACTACTCTTCTCTCCGTGATTGCTGGAGTGTGAATTGCTCCATCAATATTGTCATTACAAGTTTAGTTGCTTGGTACTATTGTCATGGCTACTGTTTGTTAACATTTTCTCGTCGTACACATAGTAAGTTAATGTTCCTTTAAAAGACAACAAGCTATACCTATACATGGTTATCGCATTTGATGTTCAATTGATTTGTCATCTTCTAACCTCATTACTACGTATACTCATCCATACAACCCAACCATTTGTCTCTCGATATCACTAGCTTTGGTTGGCCATTACATGAACTACTTAACAATTAATCAATCTAACATTTGCATAATGCATCATAGCATGACACCATAAAAAGCATAATGAACGATAACATCAATAATTCATAACCGTATAATGGTTCATAAATATGTGTTCTCATAAACACAGATGATGTTTACTTCAACTTAAGGTAAATCTCCCAATTTATGCATGCATACCACTACTATGACCAATCCACCAAACTTAGAGTTCGTTTATCTCCGAACTCACCAGCCGAGATCCTCCTGCATCAGACGCAACTCAATCTCGTCTCCGGAGCGCTATTTAAGCCGTGCTTTCCCAAGTCTGTTTACCGCATCCGTAATTTCAGATGCTTTATTCCCCGTTGTGCCTAGGCTTCCCATTTGGGACTCTTAAAGTCAAGCGTAAGCTTTTCCCGCCTTTTCCAGCCTTTTTCTCACCTCTTCCCAACTACTCTCATTAAATTTAGATTTTTCCTCAAAAATCTAATTAGAAATAATTTTCTCAAGGATTTTTGAAAGATTTGGGGAAAGTCTTTTTTTCCTTTTCCATTTCCTCATGGATTAGGCATGTGATCTCACTTTCTCATCCGGTCATAGTGCATGCACAATATTTTATTTATTTTTCTCATAATTAAGTATATTTAACCATATCCACATAATAATTATCCATTGGGGTCCACTCTCTAAGTATGATTAAATGTCTAATTTGGAAAAGAATAGAATCAAAAGTTATATATTCCCCTCCGAAAGTAAACACTGCCCCCGGTGTTGACAACTATCTCCTATTATTTTGAACACTGCACTATGAATGTTGTTGCATCATCTTAGCTCGTTCCATGTAGTTTTTCGCAGTAAAAGTGTCCATCGCACCTTTACTCTAGCTACCGTTCACGCAATTCAATTCTCTCGCTTTCATCTTTGAAGCGACTCGGGAAGGAAATTCCTCTTTGGTTCCACCGGGAGCACATTTCAATCAATCATGTGAGGAGCATCATGTACAAAAATTATAAATTTTCTTTTCCAACAATATATACAGAAATATATCAGAAATTTATTGCTACTATAGGGCTAATTTATGTTTATTAGTTTCCAGCAGAAAGTACTCTCCCCGCTCTCCACTCTATTTATCGATGCCTTAGAGGGGCTGGTTTTCTTTCCCATTTCAGAAAAAGAAGTCCGTCCGGAAGATCTTTATTCGGTTTCTTCCGTCCACAATTCACCAATGTAAGTAATGATTTGTGCATATATAATTGATAATCACGGCGTATTCTCGGGTATTTCAATAACTTAAGAAATCGGGCTTATAAATCAAGCCGTTCAAAGTTCATAATAGTTTAGCACTTTTAGTACACTACTTATCCTTTCTTGTTTTTCGAAGGAGATTCTCTTTCCTCACTCAACTCTGTCCTAGCTTCAAATGGATTTTCTAGGTGATTTATCTTCACCTTTTTCCTCTTTTTTTCCAGTGGCCCAATTTCCCCGTTACACACTTGGCTAAACCATTTTACACAAGCGATTAGTACTCATAAATGAGAGAAAACAATTGTATCATATGGCGTAGTTATGTCATAATTCTTTCTCATTTTATAGTCGTACTTCTAGTATCTTTTCATTGCTTTTTGTTAACCAATCAATTTACTTAGTAATAACCGTACTCGTTAAAAATGTTTTATAACTCAATTCTTCTAGCTCTTTTACGACTTGTATCCACTAGTTCAAAACTTTGTATGAAGAAATTTGGATCTCATGGGTTTCCCCACACCCAAGTCCAAATACAAATTTCTCACCTCTTTTCTCTCAAGCCTAGAATAGATAATTTCACACTATTTTCCCTCAGCCTGAATTTTAAGACTCAAGAAAATAATTTTAATAAAATTTATACCAATCAAAATTTTATATGTGAATACATGTTTCCTTTTATAGTGATAAATGTAATTTCTATAATTCATCACATTCACAAATATTAATACTTGATAATGTCAAAAAATAAATTTGACATGCTTTCCTTTTCAAAGATCACTTAATTTATGCATTTACTTTTAATTGTATGTCTATGTTTTCACACTCTTCATATTTCTCTCATATTTATAATAAACAGAATTAACGTTAAAAATGGAATAGATCATAAAAGTATTCAACTTTTTTCAATCATAAAAGAATTTTCTTTTCTAATGCATAAAAAAGCATTCTATTTTTTTTTTTCTAACAAAAGCAACCCATAAAATTTTCATGCTTTTATTTTTAAATCTATTTGTTTTTTTCCTTATGAGAGAAATATCACTTCCATATTTTTTCCAATTCTATTACTCATTATCCCCAAACTCACAAAATATACCAACTTGAAAATATAATTTATTTCCATGGAAATAGAATATAAATTATTATAAATAAAATAATTAAGAAATTCCTTTCCCACTGCTGAGCAAGAATATTCTTCCTTAAGTAAATCACCAGGAAAATTTTAATTATCCCTTCATTCATTCATGCCTAACTCAATGTAATGGTTCCACAATTTCTAAATCAACCATTTAACTGTGAATAAACTTGTACTTCAATCCTTCTTTTCTTTTACATAAAGACAGCATGTGCCTTAATATAGGGATAAGATTTTCCACTTACTCACATACTACTTACATCTCAAGCCTTGGGCAAGATACAGAGTCCACATATATATATATATATATCCACTAGGTTTGTATATATCATATATATTTCCAAACCTTATTGTATATAAACATGATATAGGGATATATATATATATATTCATAAATATTAATTTGAACTTATACAAAGAATATATATATATATATAGATACCATTTGTAACATCTCCCGGGGTCAAAAAAAAAAAAATTTCTACTGAATTCTTCTATTCTAGTTTCTATTATTTGACTTTCGTTTCCCTTCCGAATAAGTTTTCCACTGCTTCTAGCATCTTTTCTTCATAACAACATTGATCATTTCAACGATATTCTTTTACAACCCAATATATCTATACAGCTACATATGCTCCCATCCTCATGCATTAACTCGAGATGTGTTGGTCTATATATATATATATATATATATATATATATTTAGACATAATATAAACCTAGACTATAGGACGTAACATTTTCCAATAATCTCACCTACTTATATATTCCATATATATACCGGCATCTTCTTTAACAATAAATCGATTTCGTATGTATAGATATATGAACGATAGTTCGGACCCTTTCGTATTCCTTTATTGTTAAACATTCATACACCCCAAAGATATATGTATATATATAGTTTTAACAAATGTTAACGTTCCCTTTTTGTCAAAAAGGCATATATACAATTCGTTGAAGGATTGCAATACTGCTTGCCTCCGGCACTAATGCGTTTACTTCCATTAGAGAGAAAATTATTATTATTCATTTAACTCATCATATGCATCCCCTTACTTATATATTGACTTCAACTTTAATATTCTCGTTTTTGTCTTGGCATGATGACATGCCACGACCAATATCCATATATTACAGTGGTTACACCAAACACAGCAAGGGTTTTTTATGACGAATATATAAAACATTGTTTTTTTTTTTTTTTTCGAGTGTAGCCCTAATCATATCGGCTATGCACGTGATGAGGCGTAGTTCCGATTCCGGAACCCACAAAAGATCCTCGATTATTGATATGCTTCTTTTGTGGGATGGAAGATTCCACCTTCCCCATCAGTGGAGATTTCGACGTCCGTAGCGGACCGGTTCGTTCTCGTAACTATGCTACCGCTCGGCCCTAACCGTGTGATTTCTTCCTCTCCTCTCGACACATACGTGCCTTGGCCATTTTCGAACAATTCAGCCTGTGTTTAAGAATGACAAGACGACGATTTTGTTGTGATATCGTTATGTGTCGATATGTGGGAAAGGTTGTACCTGGAGTACGAGATCCGTCCTTTGGTTATGAGAGCGAAGGTGCGCCTTCCCTCCGCTCGTCACTAGGTTGCAGTTGCGCTTTGTTGTTATCAACGGCAGAATGGGATTACATTCTCGTCACTATTCGTACCCCATCGCTGTCTCTGAACCCCGTGTCATTCACCAAAGTTGGAGAAGGGGAAGGACGTCGGTATGGGTGCATTCGTTGAAATCACGACCTGCAAGTACTCACTTAAACCAGATTTAATCTATCGTTCGGGACAGGACTGTGCCATAGAAGTTGTAAGATCTCCTTCGGGATTTTGTCGAATGCGTGGTTGCCGCGTTTAATCCCGTAATGGATTGATTTCACTTAGGGTTTCTCGTCCGTCTTATAACTCTCCTGTAGCTCAACATTCTTACTTATTCGTTTAGCACTTTATTTTCTTGGTTTATTGAATCCCTCCGCGCATGTTGTTATAGAGGGAAATCACAACGTATTCATTCTTCGAAGGCGAATGAGCGCGCCATTGTTGCCGAGTCGACACGCTTTGTTTAGCGAGTCAACTTTAGAGAGCCGTACAAAGCGTCCGAGAGAGGTTTATGAAAACGCAGCGGGATTTCATCTATTATGCTTGAAACCCCGGGTCCAGATTTTCTTGTTTTCTTTTTCTCCAACGCCCGTTATGTTAAATATGGTAACCGATCATAGCTTATGAAAACATGCCGTAAAAATTCTCTTTACTCTTCTACTTCCACAGGTGGTAAACGGGTCGTGCTCTGCATAGTGCGTAACATTATTTCTTATTTCAATCATAACTATTGCAGATCTGATCATCCGGATAAGGTTTTTTTTTTCTTTGATTCTTTTTTTCGCCGTGAATAACCAAGCATTAGTTAGGTCTTTCGTTTTTTTTTTCTCGCTCGTATATGTATATATATCCTTCCGTCATTATAAACAAGAGTGCATGCAATGGGAGCCACCGATTTCGGCTTTTTCACACACCAAATATGATGTGGCGTCCCTCGAGCGGTATGTGCAAAAATCGAATGGTTCGCCCGCCGTCCCTGTGTATTCTATGATGGAAGCAGCGTCGTGGATCTAATGACATAGTCAGCAGTAACTCGTATTCATACATATTTAAACCTGTGTTACTCATATGTATTAATATCGCGTTATGTTACGTTGGCTCCCTTTATATGTTACTAAGCAGGATTTGCCTTAGGTGCCGTGAGTAAACCCTCATTAACAAGCAGATCTTATTTTAAAATGTTCGCCGTACTATGAAATACATTCTAACCTCGACGTCGATTAGTTAACCTCCTCGTGAACTAATGTATTATATTATTTACCTCTATATTTTTCAAGCCCGCACAAAGTATCATTATGATTATTCGTCATAGAGCATGTGCCGCCGCGGGCTTCGGTTATTGCTCATGTGTAAAGGTGTTCAACAATAAGTTGGATAGGATGCACACATTTTAACGCTCTCGTGTTTATTATAAAGTTGTTTAAAGGTTTTGTTTTCCAAAAGTTAACCTTTATTATTTCTCCTATCCAACTTATGAATACCAAGGCATAATTTTACGTGCAGCTTTATTACTTGCTTTAATTTCCACCGTTTTAGCTTAACACCAGAAGATCATCTATGTATATCGGAAAATGTAATTGAATTGAACCTTAACGCTTCTCTCAGCTTTATTTATATATATCATATTTACACCTCCGCATTTACGTAGGCTACATATCTATACCACAAATGTGATATATTCTCTCTTTTTTTTTTCCATATATATTTTATTTCCATATAACTTTCTTTTGTTACCAAAGGAGAAAAGATTGTAAATCAATGTTAAGTAGGTACCATTATAAATATGTATATTTTTTTTGCTTAACTTCCTATATACGTGTTCGATAGTTTTATGAATAATGTTCCATAAGCATGGGTTTAATGTATACTAACGTTTTCCTAAAGGTTAGAGTAGAACTTTAAAGTTCATACTTACAATGACTATAAGTAAGGTATCCTTCTATATCATAGATTTGCTCCTTGGATTAACCATATTATACCTTCTAAAGTTCTAGCTCTTAATTACATTTTCTTCGGTTTATGCCTACATTTAGTATTCAATAGCTCTTTAATATATTACCTCACATATAAATAGGAATCCTTGTGGATGGTAGTTGATTCAAAGATCAATTAGATTTAGAAGTGAAAATCTACACACTTATGAGTATTATCAAAAATGTTATTTCCATTTTCTAACCTGGGTTTGAATGTCATAATTCATCGTATTTAATTCGCTTGTTTGTATCTGTACCGTGTAACTTTAGTAGCCGGGTATTATGTTTCTCTAGCATACCTACATACAATATCACATTGGTTCCTACCAGGAACAAAGCAACAATTACCTCCGTAGAGGTTAGGAAAATCTGGATGAACTCCGACCTCGGGGTTTAGAGAATTTGGAATTTCTCTAGCACAATTTATATTGTCTTATTCAATCAGTTTCTTTTAAAATGGTACTCTCAGAATTATAGTTCCTCTATAATGTTTCTCTCGTTATAAGTAGGAATGTGATATATCACGTGTGGTATATATATATATATATATCTATATACATGTATTCCATAATCCTTGAGTAGTATACTCAAATTGTAGATTCGGGCCTTTTTGAAAATTGTTGCTTAATCTCCAGGATTAGAGATAGATTCCTAGAGATAATATGTACCTAAGATAGCCCTATGAAAAAATAGAGTTTTCTTTAAGCTAGAAATGTCAACCTACCTACATACTCTAACATCTTTGATTTTTTTTCTTATAAGAGTCTTTATAACTTCAGCCTACTAATATATCTTTCCCCTTACATGTAAGCATAAAATTTCACCATTGTAATTACATAGGAAGTAAGTTAATATTCAAACATTTCTATGTATATCATACCTTCGTATTTAAAACCATATTGGGTTTAGAGTTTCTGGAGGTTTCTACCTTATAGCTAACGGAAGTCTACAACTAAACAAAATCAAAGGTGAAGGCCTGAAAATAGATTTTGTTAAAATGTAGTACTAACATCAAATAATTTTCATAAAATTTACAATGTTTTACTAGTTCTTTTCGTGAGCAGATATCTTGCCCAATTTTTGAACCGTTGCCCGATACCATTTGTCACGTCTCCCGCACCTGCGTCTTCTACACATATAACATAACTCGCATATTCTCTCGCTTTATGCGCCGTATAACATTGATAGTTTTGTTACCGAATCACTTACAAATTCATCGTTATTCGGGTTTTAAAATCTTTTCGCACTATAGACACCATGAATATAAGAATACGAGAATTTTTACTTGACCTCCTTCTTCTCACTCCATCTAGTAGACTTGTATATCTATATATATATAGTACTTTTTTATTCTCGTGCTTTTCTTTTTTGGAGTTTTGTCCAACTCTAGATGATTGCTACGCCTTCCTCAACTTCCCGCCTGCGTACCTTATAAAATTTTCATAACATTTTAAAGTTTCAAAGATCGAGGCATAGATGTATGCCTCCTCGCACACATCTATCTACCGCTAACCTCCATTGCTCCAACTACTTTCCCAGTAGTTGTGATATGGACAAGAAACAGATGCTCTGTTCATTGTATTTTTACCTATGCTTACAATCTTTCCTCACACAAACTCTTATCACACCATGGATGTCTGGGCAGTAGGATTTCCTCTTATCTTCCCCGTGGCAACATTCAACATGTTTGACACTGCAGTTCAACTATTCCATGCGAAAACTAGGACATAGGTCCTCTTGCTTTAATCAAATCGGAACTCGGAGGGGTCGTGACTCCCTAGTGTTAGATCCTCGTACTTAGTTAGGCTTTAACTTCGCTTTTGACATGTTTACACTTACATTTAACAGAATAATTTAAATCTTTAGTTTTATAATTCTTTCCCATTGTAACACAATCGCATATACTAAACCCCACCGCTGCCACACTACCTTCGTGATTGGTTACAGGAATTCCCAGGCCATCACACGTTTTCGTCATTATGCCTAGTTGTCGTGTACTTCACGTTCATGGTTACCTATTTGTTAATACTTTCTGCTGTACACACAAGTAGTTAATGCTCCTTTAAAAGATGAAGCTATACCTATACATGGTTATCGCATTTTTGTTCCATTGATCTCGTCATCTCTAACCTCATTACTACCGTAGACACTAGTCCATACAACCAACCATTTTTCTCCGATATCACTAGCTTATGGTTGGCCATTACATGAACTACTTAACAATTAATCAATCTAACATTTGCATAATGCATCATAGCATGACAATTCATAAAATCGGCATGAACCACAACATCACAATTCATAAACTCATATACAACCATAACAAAATAGTACCATAAACCATGGACATGTTTACTTCAACTTACGTAAATTCTCAATTTATGTATGCATACCACTACTATGACCAAACTCCACCCAACCTTAGAGTTCGTTTATCTCCGTAACTCACCCCCGAGCTTTCTGGAGATCCTCCCGCAACGTACCAACCCCAATCATGCCTCCAAGTGCTCATTTTAAGCCGTGCTTTCCCTGCTCGCTCTCCACCCCCGCGTCCCGTAATTTCGAAGATGCTTTATCTCGCTAGCTCAGTTTCCATTTTCAGACTCTTTAAAGCCGTTTGCTTCTTCCCGCCTTTTCCAGCCTTTTCTCACCTCTTCCCAACTACTCCTCTTCATTGGGGAAATTTAGATTTTTCCTGCAAAATTCAAATTAGAAATAATTTCTTTTCTGGCTGATTTTGAAAGATTTGGGGAAAGTCTTTTCCTTTTCCCTGCATTACCTCATGGATTAGGCATGTGATCTCACTTTCTCATCCGGTCATAGTGCATGCACAATATTTTATTTATTTTTCATAATTTTAAGTATTTAACCATATCCACATAATAATTATCCATTGGGGTCCACTCCCCTATGGATGTATTTTCAAATGTTCAATTTGAAAAGTTAGTTAGAACTTGGGGGTGTTACAATCACCTTATCATTTGACATTGGATATTGTTGAGTCAATTCCAAATGAAATGAGTAAGAGTAGGATCAAGTTCAACATCTACAAAACACCTTTCTCGTCTTTTCCATCTTACTTCTTTAACAAAGTTTTAAAATATTTAGTACTCCATTTCCATCCTTCTTCGACATCTAATGAAGAAAAAAATATATATATGTATAATTAATAAAATAAAAATAATTTACATATGAATAAACCGAATGTATAAATCAACATACCTTATTGAAGGAAAGATACAAATTCATGTTGTTGTACAACTCGATTATGGGTAATGGTGCACAACATCATCCCAACTATCTATTCAACATTTTAACCATACGTTCTTGTATTTCTATATATAAATATTATGTCTCAATAAATAAAGTTACAATTTTTAATATAGTGATATGTATAAAAAAATCTACCAACAACATTATGTTTTATTTAAAATAAAAATTATAATCAGCAGCAAGTAGAAATAATTCGCAAACTTACTTTTGAAATATTGCGTACATACTTCATCCATTGATAATTCACCCCACTTCACACTCGGACATTACTCGTTTTGACTAGTTTTCATCCTCACTCCTTGCATTGCCTCTCCAAGGTGTGATAAATATATCCTCTAGAATTTTCTTCATTTTATGGGTTTACTTCTTATATGAATCTTCCGATTTTTTATGGAAATATTCTCCCACCGCTCAAAAAATTTCATCAATCAATTCCCACATCTCCTTACTTGGGGGGCCACCAACCGAAAAACGTTATCCATGCTTATGAATATATTTCAATGCATTTTTCCTATTTTGATTTGATTTGATTTTTTGATCAATTTGATAAATTGCCCATTAAACATTCATTCGAAAAAATGTTAGACTAACTTATTCCTTATCACCACTACATTTTTCTATGAATTCATTATGACTAAATCTAACCCCTTTGGATCAAAGTCATTTTAATTTTGCACTCATTTATCAAATAATATGATCCCATGCCAATAACTGATTATGTTTTTGTTAAACCAAACGTAAATGGTGAATTTCACTATTTGAAAAAAGAGGAAGGCTGGGATATTCTGAACAATTATCTTTAGCTCTATCGAATGGTTCCCTCCAATTAAATAATATTTATAATCAAAACATTGTATCTTGTCAAATGCATGTTTGTTGGGAACCCGACGCGATCAATGAAAGAACCATATAATCCACCACATGTGCATATGGATTGAACTCGATTTATTTTTTTCGATTATACATGTAGGTGATCTTCCTTCGATTTAATATTGAGTTTTTAGTACCCCCAATTTATGTGTTGAAATTTTAAAGTTTTTACATTTTAAACTTAATCCTAAGGGGAGTGGATCTCAAAGGATAGGCTAAATTCAGAATGTAATTCAATATTTTAGTTGAGGAAATAAATAAATTGTTTGGTGCATATGGACCAAGAACAGATTAGAGACCGCTTGCCAAATCCAATAGAGGATGGATAAGGCAAGTATTCCCCTAAAAATCCTTCGAAACTTGAAAGGAATTATTTCTAATTTAGATTTGAGGAAGAATCGAAATTTCCCAATGATGAGGAAAGTAGTTGGGAAGAGGTGAAAATGGAAAAGCGAGGAAAGGCATAAAACAAGCCTTTAAAGAATCCCAAAAATGGGTGCCTAGTCATTAGGAAGAAAAGCATCCTACTATTCTGACGTGTATCAGGAAATGTGCTTTGGGGAACTATTAGCTTAAATAAGTCGCTCCTGGGTACCGTACCGAGTTGATCCGTGTGGAGGTGGTCTCGCCTCGTGGGGTGAGTTCTCGTGGAGAAAAATAGAACTCTCACGGTTGGGAGGTTATTCATCGTATGAATGGTATGTTTTTAATTGAGATGCTTCATTTACTTAAACTAGTGTGACCATACATCTAAAAACAAATATTTATTTGATTTGTAGATTTGTTATCGGGCTTTCTTGTTTAGTGTAATACACCATAAGGAGTGTACCGTTGGCATTATGTACGAGTTGTAGAATCTCAACTGTAGGGCAAAATCTATAAAATCTCTAAGCCATAATTTGTTTAAATCTAAAGATACTTATCTCCATAGAATAATTTGATGATTCAGTTTTTAATCGTCAAGCTTCATATAATACCGTTATACTCTATGCATACATAGAATAGAGAAATCTAAAGCCCTTATACTATAGTGGAAATAGATCTATATGAATAAATTTTAACTGGCATGCAAGAACTAAAAGTAGAAATGAATGTTTTGTAATCTTCATAGTTTTCTCCTGAAGTTAATTGGCTAGAGAGATTTCCCCCCCCTAATAGATTAGCACAACATGAAACCATATGTAATATAATTTTGGGAAATTAACATGACTCACAAAATGTAGGATAAAAGAGTGAAAAAAACTAGTTATATTACGTGAACTCGTTCTTCCTTGTACCTTGCTATAAACAAATAACAAAACAATGAATAATATCTTTAAAGCAAGAGAACAAATCCTCACCATTATAAGTGCTTATCAGCATATGAAATGACATACCAATGTGAGTACCATCAGTACATTTACTTCGTTTTAACTAACCCTGCTAGAACACAACTATAAAATACATGAGCGCCGAGTCAAAACATTACTACTTTTTGTTCATACGATTAAGTCACTTAATTCAACTTCCTGTGGTGACAAATCGATTGCGCATTTAAATCCATTCCTAGATGAAATATTAAACAAGAACGAAACCGAATATATATATATATGTGGATATAAAGAAAAAGGTAACTAATGTAATTTCGAGATGGTTTAACTGATCAATTTCCAAACCGGAATGGGAAGTCAATGTATAAAAAAAAACAAGAGATAAACATAGTATAAACCCTAATTCTACATGCAAACAATCTTCGAGCTATACAATAACGTAGCAGGCTTGCGGTTAGAAAATAGAGGTAAACAGAAATACGTACGTAGTGTAGAACTAATTATCCCATGCGCATATAAAATGAAGGAAGTTGTGAATATGATTATTACTTTTGTTATTAAAACAAGACGTCAAATCTATAACAAATATGAGATTAACATTTAGGTTTATATGTGAAAGACGAATGAGATTTCACTTCGTGAATGAAAATAGAAACCACATAACCAAGAGGACGAAGGGACAGTGTGTGAATAGATTTGGGAAAATTGTTAAGTACTCCGGCAAGTTTACTTCTAACTCGCATTCCTGTACGACATGCTACCGACAAAGGAACGAACCCGAATGACAAACATCTTACAAAGAGAAATTCATAAGCGTAGTCTCCAATATTAAAGAGATACTGAAGAGAGTAATGAAACCATAAAACCACGAAGGCCGAACCCCAAGACACTTACCGGGAATAAATGAAGAAAAAAGAAGAGATACTCAAGAATCCAGAATGGCCACGCCTCCAAAAAATTTCCTTGAAGGATCGGTAAATCGTGAAGCCCGCACACCAGATCGCCGGAAATTCTAGAGCCGCTATTTTATATAAACCTCGAAAAGAAAACCAACACTATCGGCTACAAACACAAGAGAAATGGTGGACAAACATATATTTAACAAGTAGGAGTATGGTGGGTAAAATGTCATCAGAAAATATCCTTTATGCCGTAAAGGAAATCTCAGACATGAAAACGATATTTCGTCTCAAGGAAGAGTAATAACGCCTTCTCGCATAGTTCAACAAACCCTTAATTATTTATAAGGCAGAAACCGAAATATGTTAATCAAAACTGAACATGTAACGCAGTTGCGCAACAAACATGAAAATGCATCATAAGAATCGCTGCGTGGAAAAAAAATGTATCACAAAGAACGACAGAATAGAGGAGAAGGATTCATTCTACGTACTGTGAAAACTACGTATAATCGAACACCGAAGATAAATAATAAAAAACATGAGGGATTTACCGTTTGATGTAGGAACGCAAGCCGGCTATGCAGTCCAGAAAAATCTCGAAACTCCGAAAGGCTTGAGAGAACAACAAGATGAAAGGAGCGAGAAGAACCGTAATGAATCCTCGGGCAATGAAGGGTTAATAATGGGAAATAGAAACCCTAGAACAAAATTGACAAACGTACGTGCAAGGATGGGTACATTAACACTTTAAAGGGACCCCCGTGCTTTACGAAATCCTGGGTGGGGATTACAAGAATCAAGCCGAGCCGTAACCAAGATCCCACCGTAAGTTTTAATATTATTTAATTTCGTTCAGTTGTACCGGCAAGCGTATTTCCAGAAACTATATCCCCACTGAAATGACCCTTCCTATTCTTTCCCTCCACCGGGTGATGAAACGGTTCTCTTGCTCAGAGCAACAGCGCTATTGGAACGAGCCGTCTTTACCCCGAACCATAACCACGCGAACCCCGAAGTCCGGTAGCTTGCGGCGAAAGAGGAGGACGCGTGCACCCATCTCAGCCTAAAAGACGACTTTTTTTTGTTTGTACCAACTTCTTCATCTTCCCGCACGCAACACATAACACAAAAACCGTCATTAACATATAAACTTGGACAAAATCCTCGATAATGGGAGCACATGAAATTGAACAGATAGATCGCGCGGGTTAGGGTTTAATTAATATTATGGTTACATGAATACCTAACGATCGTAGTCGTAATCGTAATTATATATGGGGGCGAACATGCTATCGGTTTAGTGATAGATAGGTATAAGGTAAATTGCAAAATCGTTGATCATACATGTGTATACAAACATGTATCACCGATATACATGGTGATAAATATATATAACCATTATGTAATACCCTAAATCATTTCCTATGACCGTGGCCTATTGGCGACGATTTTGATATGTATACATATCGTATAAAGTGGACTATTGTGTCATTATTTATATATATATAAGAGTGCCTGAAAGGGATTATTATTATTATCCCAATTTTATATAGAATTTTGATATAAGAATGTTTAAAATGATAATTGTAAAGGTTCTACTATAATAACACTAAAAGGTTTACTACCTCGTGATCCTAATTAAAGCAAACATGAGAAGGAAGAAAACCTAGAATAAATTAGTAGATAGATAAAGGCACAAAGAAAAAAAAATTTGGGAGGTGTGAGCAAGGGTATTCAAGCACCAGCTACAAAAAATTTGGGCTTCTTCGTTATTGTGCTCACCGTTGTTACATGTTTTTTTGAGGAAAATTATTTTATAAAATTAGTTAATCCGCGTGAGTGTGTGCGCTGAAATGGCTGAAGGTGAAGGATTTATGTGGATTCGAGGGATGATTTTGCCACACCGCATCCAAACGCGACGTGATGCACATGTTGCACGTATTACAACGAGAATTGGTCGAATCGAGGAAGCCGTAATGACAAAGTTGTCATCGGCCGCTGCTGAGCGGTGAAAAGCTCATCGAGAATTAACTTCCAGAATAGCCAAGAAGGCTAAGGTTCCAGAGAAAGATGGAGAGTCCGATGATGAGGAGGCTACTAGACAAAGTAGCATAAACAAAAGGAAGCCCCAGGGAGAATTCAAGGACTTCATCCCCTCCCTCCTATGATGGGGAGAAAGAGGAGGATGCAAATAAGCTAGTTATTGAATATGATCAAGTATTTCTGTGTCTATGAATATGAAAGTAATCAAGGCTAGATTAGTCACACTGGGCCATAAGGAAAGCTACGTTGTGGTGGGAGGAGACTAAAATGGTCCATGCTATCAAGAAAAGACAAGCATTTGGGAAGACTTCCGTGTTAAGCTCCAAAAACCGCTACTTGAATGAGCGTTACACATGATGAAAAAGCAAAAGAATTTCAAGGAACTTAGCCGGGACAATCCACTATTGACAGAATTTGTTACTAAGTTCACAATCCACCGTAGATATGCGTACGCTATATAAGGGAAGAGAAGGCCAAAGTTCGTATATTTTTAAATTGTTTTAAGGCCTATTGCATACAAAGAGAAAATTGAGTTTGACAACCCAAAACTATGGACAGAAGTCGTTAGGAAAAGCCGTATTATGTTACCAAGTCAGCTCAAAGGAAAAACTGTACAAGGAAAGCTGGCAGCGTAAAAATGAATTCAAAGGCAGAAACAAAAACCAACCTATTTGAAGAATTTTAGAGATCATCGTCGGAAAAGGTTTAATAAACCCAGAAAGTCAAACTCGCTCAATCTCATGGCTCAAACAAATAGATGGAGAAGAAAAGGAAGGGACACGAATGAAAGAACTCCTTGAAATGTTGGGGCCGTGGGAGAACCTCATCTTTTGAGTGGACTACCTCATAGAAACCTTCACATGCTCAAGGGATCGAGAGGCGACAACAAAGAACATTTAGTTAAATATACCAACTATAAGTGCAGCTCCAAAATCGACAAGGTAATGATCACAACCATGGCGGGAAATAGAGGGTAAGATTTCTGATTTATCTCATATCGTTCGATTGATCCAGTGCTTCTTTAAGTTACATTAGTCCAAAAATTGGTAGAAAAATGTAATCTTAAATCGAGAAATTAAATAATCATGGCGAAAGGGCCTAGCCAACGGAACTAAGAGAAAGGTAACACATAAACCGCTCACAGCGTAAATTAAGTTAAATGACTTTCAAATGTGAGGTAAATTTGAATATTCTCGCCTTAGGGGTCATAGCATTTGTTGATAGGAATGGACCTGGCCGGGAAAAGTAGAAAAGCCTTGATGAATTGCCGGGATAAGACTTCGCATTGTGTAGATGAGAAGAACCTTTATTTCAAAGGAAACAAAAACTCATTTCCGTAAGACAAATTTCAGCCTTACAATTGAAAAGAGCAAATTAGGAAGGGATACCAAGTTTATGGGGTGGCAGCATGTAGAAGAAATAGAACCGTAAAATTGAGGAAGAGTTACCGGATGTTGTACCAAAGTAATAAGAGAATTTAAGGAAGTCTTTCCTGCAGTCCCCTCATCTCCCCCCAAAAGAGAGATTGATTTTTCAATTATCCGGTACTGTGAGCAACACCGTTTCCTATACCTTACCGAATGAGTCTCCCGAGCTCATGAACCGAAATGCAACGATGCAAATTTATGATGCTGCATATAAGCACTGCGGTGGGCCCCCTTGGGAGCCCCGGTCCTATTTGTGAAAAAGAAAGATGGAACTTTTAGGACAGGTATTGACTATCGTCAACCGAACAAGTCGACTAATAAGAATGTATACCCTCTCACTTCAATTGATGATATTTTCGATCAAGTGAGAGGAGCTTCAGATTTTCCAAGATTGATCTAAGAACTGTGTTATCACTGCACTAGAATTAAAGAAGAAGACATCAGCAAAACATCATTTCTCTCGAAACTGTGTATGGGCATTACGAATTTGTAGTCCTACCTTTTGGTTTGACGAATGCCCGTTACATTTATGTGCCCGATGAACAAGGTGTTGAATAAGTATTTGGATAAGTTTGTTCTTGTGTTTATAGATTATTTATTTATTTTTTTATTTATATAAATATATTTAAATAAAAAAATTAAAAGAAAACCACTATATGCCAAGTTTAGCAAATGCGAATTTATAAAGATAAAATTCAATATCTGGTCATATTATTTCTGAAAAGGGTTGGCGGTTGACCCCGAAAAGATAAAAGCCATTAAAGAATGGGCTGGGCCCCAATCGATAGCCTACAAAGAAAAGAAGGGGTCATTTATGGGAATTTCTGTGCTATTATCGCATTTGTGGAGAGATTTTCGCTATAGCATATCCCATAACCTCCTTACAAAGAAAGGGTGTTAAATTTGTGTGGACCGAAAATGCCAACACAGTCTTCGAGCAATTAAAGAAAAACCTATTGGCTACCCCCTATCCCGAAAATTGCGTATCCCGATAAGGAATTTGTGATATGTACAGATGCTTGTAGAGAGGTTGGGAGGAGTCCTATTGCAAGAAAATTCGCTATTGCCTATGAGTCTAGAAAATTGAAAATTCATGAATAGAATTATAGTGCCTATGATTTAGAATTAGCAATTAAGTTATCTATGCTTTGAAAAATGTATGCATTATCTTCTTGGGAAAAAAGTTTACATTGATGATCGATCACATTAGTCTCAAATATTTCTTTTCCCAAACTGATCAATGCACAACAAGCCGTATGGTCGTCTTTTTAAGTGAATTTGATATGGATATAAAGCATATCAAGGGAAAAGAGAATAAAGTTGCGATGAATTAAGCAAGAATGCTTTGTCATAATATAAACAACATTGGAAGTAGCACTCCCAAATCGAAATAGAAGCATTGGTGAGAAAGTGGCAGTCGCATCAAAACTATGAAACACTCTTAGTGAAATTACAGTAAAAAGGAGAAAACCGATTTCACTCAAAATCCCGGACAAGGGCCGATCTATTATAAAAATAGGTTGTATGTTCCCTAGGTAGATCCTTGAAAAGAGAGATTCTCGATGAGTATCACAACAACATATATGCAAAGATGTCCAGATACCTTAAAATGCTAACAAAGACTGGAAAAGAAATTGTTCGCCAGAATGAAGAGAGATGTAGCAGAATATTTAAGTAGGTGCATGGAACAAGCTAATTAGTCAAAGTGGAGCATCAACATCCAAACAGACTTTGAACCCTTTGCCACTGCGTAATGGAAATGGGACAAGGCCTATGGACTCTTATAACAGGATTACCTAAAAACAAGTATCAGCATGATTCGTAATGGTAGTAGTAGATACTCTAACGAAAGTCGCCCATTTTATACCAAGAAAATCTACCTTGGAAATTTCTCAAGTAAAGAAATGTTTTCTTCGAAGGAGATAGTGAGGCCGCATGGAGTTCCTAAGGTAATTGTCTCGTATCGAGATGCTAAGTTTACACATAGCCGTTTTGGAAAGCATTGTTTGTAGGGATGGGTACTAAATCGAATTTTAGTACTCGCCTATCACCTCAAAATTGATGTATAAATGTAGTTGGACTAATCAATGCCCTTGGAGGATATTTTGAGAATGTATGTGATGGATAGGCCATCAAAGTGGGAGGAGTATCCGTATTTCGCTGAATTTTCCTATAATAATAGCTACCAATCTTCTATTAAAACGCGTTTGAGGCACTCGATGGGAGAAAGTGCCGTACTTTTGAGCCGGAGCCAAACTGCAGGATAAACTAGTGTTGGGACCCGTATGCACTACAAGAGATGGAAAGAATTGTCGTTCGTATACAAAGTAACATCAAGACAAGACAAGATCGTCGTAAAAATTATGTCGATAAGAAATCTAGCACCGATAATTCAAAGTGGGAGACCATGTGTATTTGCGTATTAAACCCCAAAAAGAGCACACTTTATGCCGTGTTGTGCGAAACTCTCGCTCCTAGATATTGTGGTCCTTTTGAAGTATTGTGAAAGGGTGGGACCAAAGGGTTTACAAGTCGGCTCACTCCCCCATGTTAGGAGTGTGTGAGCATGTGTTTCATGTTTCATTATTAAAAAGATATGTGCATGATGCTTCTCACATAGTTGATTGGAATGTTTGATGGAACCAAGGAGTTTTCGCCGTAACCGCTTCAAATATTTGAGCGGGAAGAATTGAATTAAGAAATGTATCAAAGCACAGTAAAGGTGCAAGAAGCACTTATCTATCAAGAAGCTACCTGGGAAAGGGAAGCTAAAATGATGGAAAAATATCCATTTTTGTTTAAGTGAACCTAGTAGTCAAATAACACTGAGACTCGTGTTTATTTTAAGAGGGGAATATGTAAAGACTTCTAATTTATGTAAAGTTGAAATTTTAAAGTTTGACATTTGAACTTTAATCCTAAAGGGAGTGGACCCAAAGGATAAATAATAAATTGTGAATGTAATTCAATATTTTAGTTGAGGAAATAAATAAACCGTCTGTGCATATGGACCAAGAATGAGATTTAGAGACTATCGCTAAATCCATGATGATGGATAACGCAAGTATTCCCCTAAAATCCTTCGTAAATCCTTGAAAGGAATTATTTCTAGTTTAGATTTTGAGGAAGAATCTAAATTTCCTCGATGATGAGGAAAGTAGTTGGGAAAGAGGTGAAAAGATGGAAAAGCCGAGGGAAAAGGATAAAACATCTTTAAAGAATCGTAAAAATGGGAAGCCCACGCCAATAGGAAGAAAAGAAATCCTACTATTCCGGACGCAATTAAAAATAGGCTTGGGGAAACTATTAGAAGGAATAAGTCGCTTCTCCTAAATGTAGACGTAGGCCGGACCGTGGTGGAGGTGGTCTGCCTCGGGGTGAGTTCTCGAGAAAAATAGAACTTTAATGTTGGGAGGTTAACTACCAAGGAATGTATGTTTTTAATTGAGATGTTTCATTTAGATTAAACTAAATATGAATTACACATATATAAACAAATATTTATTTGATTGTAGATTTGTTATTAGTTTTATAATAAATAATACACTATATGAGTGCACTACTGCATTATGCATTGTTGTAGAATCTCAATCAGAGGGCAAAATATTATAAAATCTCTAAGCCATAATTTGTTTAAATCTAAAGATACTTATCTCCATAGAATAATTTAATATCCAGTTTTAATCGTCTGTCATATATAACAATGTTAATTTTATACATATATAGATAGAGAGAAATCTAAAGCTCCTTATATCAGTAGTGGAAATAGATCTACAAGAATAAATTTAACCTGGCATGTAGAAACTTAAAGTAGAAAATGAATAAGTTTTGTAATATTCATAGTTTTCCAAGTTAATTGGCTAGAGAGATTCCTCTTCTGTAATAGATGAGCACAATATATAGAAACTATATGTATTATAATTTTAAATGAATACATTCACAAAATGTAGATAAAAGAGTGAAAAACTAGTTATATTATTTTTGAACTGTTTTCCTCAGAATTTGCTATAAACAAATAACAAAATAATTTAATAATATCTTTAAAGCAAGAGAATATAAATCACCCATTATATGTATTGCACATGAAACATATACCAAATGCAGGCCATCTATATACATTTACTGCTTTTAACTAACCTCGTTGTAACAACTATAAAATACATGAGCGTCGAAATAAAACATTACTACTTTTTGTTCATACGTATTAAGTCACTACCAACTTCCTGCAGGACAAATCGATTACGTATTTAAACTATTCCCTGGATGAACTATTAAACAAGAACGAAATCCCATTATATATATATATATATATATATATATATATATATATATATATATATATGTGGATACATATAAAGAAAAGGTAACTATCGTAATTTCGAGATGGTTTAATCGATCAATTTCCAAACCGGACAAGTCAATGTATAAAAAAAAAAATGTAAGAGATAAAAATATAGGTATAAACCCGACCTACATGCGGCAACAATCTTTCGAGCTTATAAGCAATACCGTAAAGTATTGCGATTAGAAAATAGAGGTAAAATGAAATACGTACGTAGTGAACTAATTATCCCCTCATAAGAAGACATAAACACTCGAAGTTGTGAATATGATTGTTTACTTTTGTTATTAAAATAACACGTCAAATTCATAAATGTGTTGTGATTATTATCTAGGTTTATATGTGTGAAAGACGAAAGGAGATTTTACCTCTGCAATGAAAATTGAAACCACATAACCAGAGGACGATGATATGGTGGAATAGACTTGGGAAAATTGCCAAGTACTCCGTGCAAGTTTACTTAACTGATCTCCTAAGTCGACATGCGACCGACAAGAGGAACGAACCCGAATGGACAAACATCTTACAAGAGAAATCCTAACAAACAGAGTCTCCTCCAGCTATTAAAGAGATACTAAAGGTAGGAGTAATGAAACCATAAAACCACGAAGGCCTAACCTCAAACATTACCTCATCGGAATAAATGGAAGGAAAAAAAGAGATATTAGACAACTGTAGCTACGCCTCCAAACACATTTTAAAGCATTGCACGGGAAGCCCGCACACCAAGACGTTGGAAATTTGAGCCGTTTATTTATATAAACTCGAAAAGAAAACCAACACTGCCGTGCCATAAAAAGACAAGAAAATGGTAGACAAACATATTTAACAAGCAAGGAGTAGGGTAATGTCAAACGAGAAAAGGACCTTTCGTCATGAAGGAAATCGCACATGAAACGATATTTTTCCGAAGGAAGAGCAATAATGTCTTCCCGTAGTTCAGCAAACCTAATTAGTTATATGCGTAAACCCAAATACGTTAATCAAAAACCTCGGAACATGTAACGCAAACAAGAACAAACACAGAAATGCATCATAAGAATCGCTAATACGTGAAAAATGGCCCACAAGAACCGTGATGTTAATAGAGAGACACATCTATCTCTACGACCAGAAAACCACGTATAACTCTAACGCTGAAGAGAACAGCTGTGCAAGGAGGGATTTCTAGCTCGTCGACGGTGGAACGCAGTCGGCTATGCACGTCCGTAAAAAATCTGGAAACTTCGAAAGGCTTGAGAGAAATAAAACAAGATGAAAGGGGCGAGAAGAACCGTAATGAATCCTAGGGAAATGAAGGGTTAATAATGGGAAATAGAAACCCTAGAAAAAAATCGACAAACGTACGTGCAAGGATGGGTACATTAACACTTCAGCGACCCCGCGCTTTACGAAATCCCAAGGGGGATTACAAGAATCAAGCCGAGCCGCAACCATGATACCAGACTGTAAGTTTTAATATTATTTAATTTCGTTCAGTTGTACTCCCAAGACGGCGAAATCATGAGTGTCCTACCGAAATGACCTTCCTATTCTTTCTCCGAAATTAAGATGAAACTGTCTTCTTGTTTCCCCGGGGGAGTGGTGGTCAGGGCTATTGAAACAAGCCGTTCCCGGCCCCGAACCATAACCACGTCAACCTCGAAGTCCGTAAGCTTGTGGCAAAAGAGGGAGGACGCATGCACCCATCCTGTACCCCAAAAGACGGATTTTTTTTGGTTGTACCAACTCTTTCATCTTCCGCACGCAACACCGTCATAAAACGAAAACCATCATTAAATAGGGGTTACAAACTTGGAATGTAAAAACTTTATTAGTCGGGAGCACATGAAATTGAATAGATACATCACGCGGGTTAAGGGTTTGACTAATATTATGGTTACGTGAATACCCCAACGACTGTAGCTAGGACCGTAATTATATGTGGGGGCTAACATGCTATCGGCTTAGTGATAGATAGGTATAAGTAAATTGCAAAATCGTTGATCATACATGTATAAAACATGTATCACCGATATGTACATGGTGATAAATATATATAACCATTATGTAATACCCTAAATCATTTCTTATGACTGTGGCCTATTGGTTCATTTATTTTTTGATATATATATATGAATGTCTAAAGTGGACTAATATTGTGTCACTATTTATATATATCAGATTTCCTAAAGGTATTGAAGTTATTATCCAATTTTCTATATAGACTTTGGATATAAGAATGTTTAAAATGATAATTGTAAAGGTTCTAATATAATAACAACTAAAAGGTTTACTACCTCGTGATCCTAATTAAAGTTCAAATGGGTTGAGAAGGAAGAAAACCTAGAATAAATTAGTAGGATAGATGGGCAAAGGCACACAAAGAAAAAAAAAATTTGGGAGGTGTGAAAGAGTTTGTCCTTCATTTGCCATATAAAATTGGCCGACATTAAGCTTAAATGTTTGGCCACCGTAAACTAATTTATTCTTCCTCAACTCATATCGAATGGAATCTTGTTTTCTTTTAACAATTCCATTCTCTAACTCGGCACTTTAAAGTTATGATTTCTATGCTTCCTTTGGAGCTTTCAATTTGTTCTTCACTACTACTCATGACTTTTGTGTTGACCAAGATTTTATTTTCTTCTTCTTATTGGTTAACATATCAGCTTTTTCGATAAAACAAGCTCTTTGTGATCACGTAAAAGAGAGACATCTTTGTCCATTTTTATTTTTGTTGTTTGACTTAAGCTTTCCTTTTTGGTACCCACATTTGTAATCTCCCCGCTATTCTATCATAATTTTTAGCTTCATCTTCCACATCTTCAAAAGAACATGTTCAGCTTACTAGATTGACCCACCTTAGTGACTTTTGGTTGATCCCCTCTTTGTACTATTGCAATGTCACGAGCTATTGATCTTTGCTTCATTCTCATGTCCTCTTCTTTATCTGTGCGGAAATTCTTGATCGCAGTCATAAAATTTGGCTCCATATAATGAATACCCTCAAAAAAGTTTGAAAGAGGCTTAACAAAATCCTATGAAACAAAACAAAATATGTCAATGATCAATAATTGATACAAAATTGAATGATGCTTACAATAATCCGTAGCACACATACAAATAAGCATACTTACAATGTTATTTCCAATGCTGCTTTTGATTTCTGCAGACAACTTTTTAGATGTTTCATTTGTGTCATACTTGAGCTTTGATAGACGATATCTAACATTTTCACGTTTATTAGCCATTCTTGCAAGAACATAAATAGTGTTTGTATGTAGCACCAAACATATGTCTCACACTCTGCCCATCACGTGATATGATTCACCTATGTTAATAATGCAACAAATCAGATAGATATGTATATCATCCTTCGTTTCATTGTCTTCAAGATACCATGAAAAATCAACTTTATTTATTTCTATTGCATTCTTCCATTAAAAAAAAAGCTTTAATGAATTTGGTGGGCCACCTTCTTGAATTTTATTACGTCTTTCAATTTTTGTGTCTTCAACAGTATGCATAGTGTGTCCATCAATATCCTTATTGCATGCAGCAGTATCCATAATGCATCCAGTTGAACCTTTAGATTTGGCAGCTGCTGCCCTTGGTCCAGAAAAATTCACATAAATCTTTTTTATGCAATTTTCGTTATATATATATATATATAGATATATATCTTAGTTAATGAGAAAACACATATCTTAATCAATCAAATTTATTCTTTTTTAAATATGCCAATATAAATTTAAAATTAATCGAAAATTAATGCCTAAAAAAAATAAATAAATAAATTGTAAAACGATATAAATAAAAAAAAATTACTAAAATTAACTGTATATATATATATATATATATATATATATAACATTTTTTTAATATATTTTATAAACAAAATAAATGTTTTGAATTTTTTTTTATTCAAAGTTGTTTTTTAAAACAATTTAAAAAAAAAAAAAAATTGAAACGTAAGTTTTTTTTTTCTAAATTGAAAAAGAAAAGTAAAAAGAAACAATTTAAATTTTAAAAACTATTAATATTAAGTTTTTTTTTTTTTAAAGTTAAAAAAAATAAAATTAATGTTAATTTTTTTTTAAATATAAAAAAAATAAATTTAATTTTAATATTTACAATATAATTTTGAAAATTTAGAATTTAATTTTAAAATAGGAAATATAATTATAAATTTTTAAAATTTAATTTTAAAATTTTAAAATTTAAATTATTTTTCAAAACTAAATTTAATTTAAAACAATAAAATTTTAATTACAAAAAATTTTAAAATTATTATTTTTATTATTAAATATTTATTGTTTAAAAATAAAAATTAGAAATAAAAATAAATTTAACCGCGTGCAGGGGGCCGAAGGCCTCCCCAGCAGGACCATGGAGAGTTGCCTTGTGGGCCCCTAGCTGGACGGAGGTTGATTATGAGAATTGACCTCCACCCAGCCGAGTGTCGAAAGCTGGCTATGTAGCGCTCCAAGATGCCACCCAACCGACCTCTCTCCCCTAGCGGGCTGTAAAAAACAATATATTTATGGGATTTAAAAAAAGAAAAGTTCATGTTTTAAAACAAATAAATAAATTAATTTGTTTTTAAAATTTTTTTTGTTGCACTTTTAGAAAAAAAAAAAAAAAAAAAATATTACTGTTTTTTTTATGTGCATGGTCGTTTTTGGGTTTTTTGTTTTGTTGAGGAACTGAGCAACCCTAAAAATTATTTTCTTTCTAAATTTTTTTCCTAAAAACTCTAAAAAAATGTGTTTTTTTTTCCATTTTCTTCGCTATAAAAAAAGGGTTTTCGAACATAAAAACCATAAAAAATAGATTCTCCACAAATTCATCTTTAAATAGAAAAATAGAATGAAAAATAACCTTTGAAATACGAACAATTCTTATTCAATTTGTTATCAATGCCAATGAAACGCCTCCACAAAATTGCTCCAACAAAACCCAAAAGACTTCATGTGATAAGAGGAATGTAAACACTGATTGTTACTATATCGCGAAGATTGTGTGATTGTTTTAGCATTTAGCGAATGTGGGATTAAAATTTAAAATTAACAAAATTAACGTGTAGTTAATGTTAGGGTGATGTTATACCCCTCATTTACAACTTTTATGTTGTGTAAATGAACCCCAAGGACCAGGTGGACCTAAGGAACAATTATACCCCTCATTTCAGCAGCAAACTAAAAAAGCAACTCACCAAAATGATAAGGCATATAAAAACAAATTAAAGAAGACATATAGACATTGCAACTTTTGCAATCGTGATGGCCATATAGAGTCCACATTTTTTAAGAAGATGGAAGCCTTAGAAGCAACAATGAAGAAGCAAAACATCAATTTGGAGCACTCTTCACCTTCATCTTTCGGAATGGCATTTTCTGCTTGTGGTTGTCAAGCATCAAGATTTGGTTATGCATTAAATGTATCTTCTTCTTCTCATTCTCATGAGTGGCTCATTGATTCTGGAGATTCTTACCACATGGCCAAAACTAAAGGCATGTTTTCTTCTTTAAATGATTGTAACACCAAACATATTTAAGTTGATGATGATAGATCTCTTAGTGTTGTAGGATCTGGAACCATTCATCTAGATAATGGCCAGTTTAATGATGTACTATGTGTTCCTACCTTGTCATGCAACCTTCTATTTGTTTATCAGATAACTCATTCAGGTGAAGGGAAAATAGTAGAATTTTCACCTCATGATGTTGTAATCAAGGACCTCAAAGATCCTAGGCATATTTTAGCTACTGCCATTTCTGATGATTCCACAAGGTTGTATAAGTTTGACAAATTTGGGTCAACATGTATTCCCTTCGTTTTTGTTGCTCATAATGATGATGTGAGCAAACTTTGGCATGAGCGATTTGGTCACTTAAACTATCGATCCCCTCAAACTCTATGTAAGGAAAATATGGTGATGGGTCTTCCTATGTTATCTTTCCGAGATGATGTTTGCTCCAGATGTGTACTCGGAAAACATCATCGGGATAGTTTTGACAAACGAGCCTCTTGGCACGATTCAACCCCTTTGTAGCTTGTGCATAATGATTTATGTGGTCCACTTCCTGTTGTTTCTTTCTTTGGTTGCAAGTACTTATTAACTTTCATTGATGATTTTTCCAGACGCACTTGGGTATACTTCTTAAAACTCAAGAGTGAATTTTTTAACATGTTCTTGGCCTTTAAGGCTTTTGTTGAGAAACTATCTAGAAATCCAATTCTTAAGTTAAGATCAGACAATGGAGGAAAATATTTTAACAACAAATTTATCAACTTTTGCACTGAGCATGGCATTCAATTGCAACATATTGTTCCATATATTCCACAAAAAAATGGTGTAGCTAAAACGAAGAATCACACCTTAAAAGAAATGGCTAATTGTATGCTTCAATCTAAAGGAATTAGTCTCAATTTTTGGGCAGAAGAAATTAACTGTGCAAATTACATAGTAAATTACACTCCTATTTTTCCTAAGAAGCTTGGAGCTCAATCAAACCAGATGTAAGCCACTTTCGTGTTTTTGGAAGTGATGCTTGGGCCCATATTCCAGATGCAAAACATAAAGCCTTAGAACCTAAAGGTGAAAAATGCATTTTTGTTGGATATTCTGAAGATGTAAAAGGATATAGACTTCTTCAACCAAAATCCAAAAATATAGTCATTAGAAGAGATGTAAAATTTGATGAAAATATATCATCCTGCGAGCCTTTTTCGACGAGTGTGGCACCTTTTGTCTGCGAGACTGACTCAGGATATGTGCCACCTCTCTCTCTCTCTTCTATTTTTAATAGCACTCCTTCTAGTTCAAATGATGACAACGAGGATGAAAATCTACCTCCACCTCTTGAAATTATTCCTTTTACACCGCCACTTCCAAGATGGGTCCGCTTTACTCAGGATGCAGTAGGTTCTCTTGCAGGTGACTTTGCCGATCGATGACGTACACATTCTCAGTTCGAAAGAGCCTCTTCCTTATTGGCTCAAGTTCCATAAAATCCTGATCTAGAAACCTTTGAATAAGCCTTCGATCATCCAGATTGGGATGAAGCTATGAATGAAGAATATCGTTCCTTATTGGAAAATGATACTTGGGATCTTGTTCCTTTTCCAAAATAAATAAAAATTGTTAGATGCAGATGGGTTTACAAAACAAAGTTTGGACCAGATGGAAAAGTGGATAGACATAAAGCCCGTCTTGTTGCTAAAGGATTTTCACAAGTTGAAGGAACTGACTATACAGAAAACCTTCTCCCCTATTGCCAAAATTAATTTTATCTGCCTTGTTCTTTCCCTTTTGTCTCCTTTAAATGGGAAGTCCATCATATTGAGGTTAAATCTGCCTTCTTACATGGCGATTTGCATGAAGAAATCTACATGGAACAACCCCTTGTCTTTATCCAAAACGACTCTAGCCTTGTTTGTCACCTTACGAAGTCTCTATATGGTCTCAAACAAGCTCCGCGGGCTTGGTATGCCAAAATGGTTAGACTTCTATTAGATAATGGCTTTTTTAGGTGTCATTCTGACAACACTATCTACACCAAGAGAGTGGGTAAGTCCTTCACCATCCTTGTTCTTTATGTTGATGATCTTATCCTTACTTGTAGTGATCCAAACCATATAAACCACATGAAGTATAGCCTCAAAAAGAAGTTTGAAATGATAGACTTAGGACACTTGGATTATTTCCTTGGTCTTCAAGTATTGCAATCCAAGGAAGGAATTACCCTCTCTTAGTCCAAGTATGCATGTGATCTTCTACACCACTTTCACATTGAAGACTGTAAGCCAGCCCCTTCTCCCTTTTAGTTTGGAGTCAAGCTTTCAGTCACTTTCACTACCCCTGAAGTTGATGCTACCTTATACCATAAATTTGTTGGTAAACTTATGTATCTAACCCATACTGATCCCGACCTTTCCTTTGCTATTGGTCTTGTCACTTGGTTTATGCACCAACCTCATGAAAGTCACTAGAAAGCAGCTAAAAGAATACTTCAATATATTTGAGGTACATTTCAGTTCTGGATTCATTACAGTGCAGGAGCATTTCCATTTTTGATTGGTTTCACTGATTCTGATTGAGTTGGTGACCCTAATGATCGAAATTCTACTGTAGGATATGTATTCACTCTTGGTTCATGACCTATTACTTGGTCTTGTAAGAAACAAAGTGCCATCTCTCTTTCTTCAGCAGAAGCAGAGTATTGTGGTGCATTTGAATCTAGCAAGGAATCCATGTGGCTTCGTTAGATCCGTCTAAGTGTGGTCTTCATCAACAACATCCAACTACTTTTGGTGGTAATTAAGATAAAATTATTCTGATCATCATCAGACCTTGTTACATTCAGCTCCCTGTTCATTAAAAATATTAAACAGTTGCTCCAATTTCTTGTAGGTGAGTTATCTTAATAATGATGATGATGACAGTATCTTTACGAGCTCTACATGAGAGCATGAGAAGTTGCAAACTTCGATCATGTAAAGTTCGGGGAAAGTTGTCATTAAAGAGGATAGAATCTAATTCATATTTTATATATTGTGTATTTTAAAATCCTTAATCCTATTCATTTTTTTTTGAGGGATATTGAGATATTTTATTTTGTAAAAACATTTCCTATTGTGTCACTTTTGTAAATCCTTCAATCCTATCCCAATTTTTTCTTAAGGGGGGATGTTAGGATATTTCGACACATAGGAAATAGTTAGAGAATAACTTGGTCTAGTGTAAATTTAAGTAACGGCTTGTGTTTCTTTACCATGTACGTTTGTAACTTATAATCTGATGGTCACGATTTGTAGTGGTCCGACGATTATCTCTCACCTTGGTATTAACGACACTTGATACGTGGCTTAACATCCGATTGGTCTATAATCTCTATTTAAAGAGCATGGAGGGTCATTTTTCCGGTAACTGTTTATGATAGAAACATATGTAACTTTTATTTTTATATTAATAAATTGTGATGGTCGCATTGGCTAGAGTAGTGGAATATTTCTACCACTATTTAGAGACTTATTACGATTATCCTTTGGTGTCTGATTTTGTGATTTTTGTAGCTAAGAACCTCTGAACAAAGTCTGAGAACTTACCCTATAAATTCCTACATGTTAGGATATTCTGACACATAGGAAATAGTTAAGAATGAATTATTCTAGTGTAGAGTTAGGTAAAGTGTGTTTCTTTACCATGTACATTTGTAACTTATAATATGACGGTCACGATTTGTAGTGATCCGAAGGTTATCTCTCTCCTCAGTATTAATGACACTTAATCCATGGCTTAACACCTGATTGGTCCATGATCTCTATTTAAAGAGCATGGAGGGTCATTTTTCCAGTAACCGTTTATGAGAGAAACATATGTAACTTTTATTTTTATATTAATAAATTGCCTGAAGTGGTCGCGTTGGCTCAGGCGTTGGACTGTTTCCCTCTTCGAGGGTTTTAACCACTTGATTATACTGGTGTACTGATTTTTGATTTGTTTGTGAGCGGTGACCTTTGGTTCTTGATCTAAGGAACTTACCCAGTAAATTCCTACATCTAATAAAATTATTTATTTAATTTTCTTCTCCAATTATTTTCTGGATATTTTTGGGAAAGTTTGGGATTCTAGTCCATCCTCATTGATAATAATTCCTAGTCTCCATTTCTCTATCTTAACCACATTAATATTTAATTCAAAATTATTTATTACCTCAAAAATAAATATTTCATGCATAATTATTCCATAGGTGCACCTGAACCTTGGGTTTATTTACACAATATAAAATATGTAAATAGGGGTATTACAATCATACTCTAGTCTACTATCCTACTCTAGCCTACCCTAGCATACACTAGCATTCCCACTATATTATAGCCTACCATACTCTATCCAAGACTACCCTAGGCCTGCCTTATTTAGCATAACCTAGCTTAGCCTACTCTATTAGATCCTACTAGCCTATCTTAGCATCCTATAGCCTAGCTTTTCCTTGCCTATCATAATCTAGCCTAGGTTAGCCTAGTCCAACCTAGCCTAGCCTAATCTAGCCTAGGCTAGCCTGGCCTAGCCTAGCCTATCATAGACTAATATAGCTTTATCTACTCTAGCCTTTCCTAGTCTACTGTAGCTTAGCTTAGCACTAGCCTAACCTAGCTTAATCGACTCTAGATTTTCCTAGTCTACTTTAGCTTAACCTAGCCATGTCTACTCTAGCTCACCTATTGCAGCCTAACCTACTATACCCTAGCCTAAAATAGCCTAACCTTTTATTTCCTATCCTAACCTAACCTAACCATTCCTAGCATAACCTACTCTACTCTAGCCATCTCTAGCCTAGCCAAATCTAACTTACTCTAAACTACTCCAGTCTAACCTAGCCTAGCATACTCTAACCTACTCTAGCCTAGCCTCACCTAACCTAGCCTAACCTAGCTTACTCTAACCTACATTAACCTAACCTACTTTAGCCTAGCCTAGCATACTCTACACTAGCCAACTGTAGCCTAGCCCAACCTAGCCTACTCTAACCTACTCTCGCCTAAACTAGCCTAAATCATACTCTAGTATACTTTAGCCTAGCCTAGGCAAGCATAGCCAATTCGATCCTACTCTAGCCTAGCTTAATGTATCCTATCCTAGTCTACTCTAACCTTGCCTAGCCTAGCCTTACCTAACCTTCCCTAACCTAGCCTACTATAACCTACTTTAGCATAACCTACTATAGGTTAACATAGCCTAGCCTAAGCTACACTTTCCTAGCCTATCCAAGCCTACCGTTTCCTAACCTAGCATATCCTAGCCTAGCCTAACCTAGACTAGCCTTCTAGATCCTACTAGACCTTCTAACCTTCTTCTTCTTCTTCAACCTAATATAACCTAACCTACTCTAGATTATTCCATTATATCCTATCATAGCCTAGCCTACTCTAGCCTATCTTAGACTAGCCTAAACTAGCTTAGACTATAGAAGCCTAGCCTAGACTAGCCTAGCTTAGCCTACAATTTCCTAGAATAGCATAGCCCTTCCTAGCCTAACCCTTTCTGTCCTAGCCTACTCAAGCATTCTCTAGCCTAGCCTAGCCTAATATCCTACTCTAGCCTAGCCTAGCCTTATCTACTCTAGCACTGTCAAGCCTAACTTACTGTATCCTAGAGTAGCCTACTCTAGCCTAGCCTAACACAACCTATCCTAGAAAAATCTAAGCTACATTAGCCTAGGCTAGCTAAATCTATCCCACTCTACCCTAGCCTAGCCTATCATATCCTAGCCTAGCCTACTATCATAGCTAAGTTTAGCCTAACCTAGAACTCTAACCTACTTTAGCCTACCCTAGACCATCCTAATAAACTTTAGCCTAGCCTAGCCTAGCCTAACCTAATATTTCCTAGCCTAGTTAAGAATAATCTATCCTAGCCTAGCCTTACCTATCCTAGCCTACTCTTTCCTATCCTAGCTAAGCATATTGTTTCGTTATGTAGCAAATTCTACTCTTTCCTAGCCAAGCCTATGGTAGCCTACCCTACCGTACCATAACTAAGCCTAGCCTAGGTTAGACTAACCTACTCTATCATAGCCTAAAATACTCTATCCTATCAATTCTATCTAAATCTAGCCTAGCCTACTCTAGCCTAACCTATTTTGGCCTATGATAGCCTAGCCTAGCCTAGCCTTGCCTAGCCTAAGACTATTCTAGCTTTGTCTAGCCTAGCCTAGCCTACTCTAACATACTCTAGTCTAGCCTAGTCTACTCTATCCTACCCAATCTTAGCCTACTCTAGCCTAGCCTAGATTAGCCCACTCTAGCCTAGCCAAACCTAACATTGCCTAACCTAGCCTACTCTAATCTACTTTAGCATTTCCTACTCTAGATAAGCCTAGACTAGCCTAGCCACCTTTATCCTATTATAGCATAGGTTAATCTTTCCTAGCCTATCCTAGGATTACTTTATCCTAGCCTAACCTTGCCTAATCTACCCTAGCCTAACCTACTCTAGCATATTCAATGCTAGAATATCCTAGCCTAACCTAATCTAGCCTAACCTACTCTAGCCTATCCAAGCCTAGCCTACTCTAGCCCACACTAGCCTAGCCTAACCTTTCCTAGCCATGCCTTTTCTAGCCTAACTTACTGAAGCCTATCCTAGTCTAACCTAGCCTAACCTACTATCCTATAATAGCCTAGCCTAGGCTTGACTACTTTAGCTTAGTCAAGCCTATGCTACTCTCTGCTAGCCTAGCCTACTCTAGCTTAACCTAACTCAGGCTATCCTAGCCTACTCTAAGCTACATTACCCTAACCTATCCTATCCTACTCTATCCTAACCTAGCTTAGCTTAGCCTAGCCTTTCCTAGCCTATGCTACTCTAACCTACATTAGCATAGGCCAAGACTAGCCTATCTAACTGTATCCTACTCTAGCCTAGCCTATTCTAGCATATCATACCCTACCCTACTCTTTCCCAACCTAGTTAATCTTACTCTAGCATAACCTATCTTAGTCTAGCCTAACCTACTCCATCCTAGCCTAGCCAGCTCTAGCCTAGCTAAGCTTACTCTTTCATAGCCCAACATAGCCTATACTAACCTACTCTATCCAAGCCTAGCCTAATCTAGCCTATTCAATCCTAGCGTAATCTACACTAGCCTACTTTACCCTAACCTAGATTTGCATATGCTAGCCTAGCGTGGCCTTTCCTAGTCCGAAATATTATAGCCTTCCCTAGCCTAGCCTAGCCTAGTCTAGCCTAGTTTAGATTAGCTTAGCTTAGCCTACTGTAGCCTAGCCTAGCGTACTCTATCCCAACCTAGCCTAATCTAGCTTAGCCTAGTCTAATCTAGCTTAGCCTAGCCTAGTCTACTCTAGCATAGACTACCATATCCTAGTCCACTCTAGCCTATCCTAGCTTAGTCTACTCTAGCTCATGCTAGCCTTGTCTACTCAAGCCTAGCCTAGCCTAGCCTAGCCATCTAGACCCTACCAAGCCCTAGCGCGCCACATGCTAGTCTAGCATAGCCTACTCTTCTACTAGCCTAGCCTAGCCTAACATATCCTAGTCTACTCTAGCCTAGCCTAACATAGCGTATCCTAGCCTAAGCTTTCCTACTATAGCCTACATCTACTCTATATACCCTAGCCTAGTCTAGCTTATTCTATCCTATCAGCAGAGCCTACTATACCTAGGCTAGCCTAGCCTACTCTATCCTAGCTTACTCTAGGCTACTACTCTATCCTAGCCTAACCTACTCTAGATTAGCCTAGCTAAGCCTACTGTAGGCTAATATAATCTATCCTTGCCTAGAATAGCCTATTTTAGCCTACTAGCCTACTTTAACCTATCCTTGCCTAGCCTAACCCACTTTAGCCTAGCCTAGCATAACCTAGCCTAATTAGCATAGCCCACTTTCCCTAGCCAAGCTTAGGCTATGCTAGCCTAGCCTTTCCTAACCTATACTATTCTAGCCTTGTCTAGCCTAGCCTAGCCTACTCTAGCCTACTCTAGCCTAGCCTAGCCTACTCTAGCCTAGCTTAGCCTAGCCTACTTTATCCTAACCTACTCTAGGCTACCCTACTCAATCCTAGCCTTGCCTACTCTAGCTTAGCCTAGTCTAGTCCTCTCTAGCCTAGGCTAGCCTATCCTAGTCCACTGTAGCCTAGCCTAGTCTTGTCTACTCTAGCTTAGCCTAGGCTTGTCTACTCTAGCCTAGCCTAACCTAGCCTAGTCTACTCTAGCCTACTAGCCTAGCCTACTTTAGCCTAGCCTAGCATACCCTAACCTAATATAGGTTAGCCTACTCTAATATAGACTACATTATCCTACTCTAGACTAGCCTAGCCTTTGCTAGCGTATCTTATCCTAACCTTCTCTAGCATACTTTAGCCTAGGCTAGCTTAGCCGACTCTATCCTAGCTTACTCTAGGCTAGCCTACTCTATCCTAGCTTAACCTACTCTAGCTTAGCCTAGCCAAGCTTACTCTAGGCTAACCTATTCTATCCTTTCCTAACTTAGCCTACTCTAGCCTACTTTAACCTAGCCTAAGATAACCTAGCCTACTTTAGCTTAGCCTAGCATAGCCTAGCCTAGCATAGCCTAGCCTAACCTAGCCTAGCCTAACCTAGCCTAGCCTAGCCTACTCTACTCTAGCCTAACCTAGCCTAGCCTATCATGTCCTAACCTTTTCTAGTCTACTCTAGCCTACTCCTAGCTAGCCTAGCCTAGCCTACTCTATCCTAGTTTATCTTCTCTTAGCCTACTCTAGCTTAGCCTAAAATATCCTAGCCTAGCCTATCCTACTCTACACTAGCCTACTATATCCTACTCTACTCTAGCGTATCCCACTCTAGCCTAGCCTAGCCTAGCCTATCCTACTCTAGCCTAGCTCTAGCCTATCCTACTCTAGCCTACCCTACTATATCCTACTTTATCCTAGATTACTCTAGCCTAGACTATTGTAGCCTAACCTAGCCTAGCCTAGCCTAGCCTACTCTATCCTACTCGACTCTCGCCTAGCCTACTCTAGCCTAACCTAGCCTAGCCAATCATGTCCTAACCTTTTCTAGTCTACTCTAGCCTACTCCTTCCTAGCCTAGCCTACATTACTCTATCCTACTTTATATTTTCTTAGCCTACCGTAGCTTAGCCTATCCTAGCCTACTATATCCCACTCTACTCTAGCGCAACCCACTCTAGCCTAGCCTATCCTATCCTACTCTAGCCTAGCCTAGCCTAGCCTACCCTACTAAATCCTATTTTATCCTAGCTTAGCCTACTCTATCCTAGATTACTCTAGCATGACTATTCTAGCCTAACCTATTGTAGACTAGCCTAGTTTAGCACAATCTAGGCCACTAGCCTTCTGTAGCCTAGCTTAACCTATTTTAGCCTAGCCTTGTCCAACCTGCCTTATCCTAGTGTATACTATCCTCACCTAGCCTACTCTAGCTTAGTCTAGCCTAGCCTAACCTACTCTAACCTAGTCTACTCTAAGAATTTATACATGCATGATATCCTTGAGACATTAATAAAACACATTCAAAATTAATCTTAAATAACATCTACATTACCATTTATTTTTATAACATAGATTTTAATAAAAAACAATATCACTTTATATTATATAAATTAAAACATCTTTTCATTATATTAATTTAATTAAGAAATATACCATATCTTAATAAAATTTTACTTATTTAAATTTTAAAATCATTAAAAAAAATTAAACTAAATAATATTAATAAAATAGTTATTTAAAAAAAAATTACACAATATTAAAAAAAAATATATAACAAAAACTATTTAAAATAAATTATATAAATTAATATCCAATTTAATAATGAAATTGTATAAAACCTCACCATAATAATTATATAAAAACCAAATATCACATACAAAATACTCACATAAAACTATAAAGTATATTACACATGTGAAAAACTTATTTAAATGAAACAAAACTACAGTAAAATTTAACTAATTTAAATAAAACAAAAACAATTTAAATAAAACACTTATTTAAATAAAACACTTATTTAAATAAAACAAAACAACAGTAAAATTTAACTAATTTAAATAAAGCAAAATTAACAATTAGAGTGAAACTACACCTCCGTATACAAAACAAAAATACATAAAAAGTTTGCACATTATAATAATAATAATATTTCAATGCAACATATGTATGAGCAGTACTTGAATGCCTATCTAAAATATAAGAATCTGAAATAAAATAAACTCAATTCAACAACCCAACAATTGAATTTTTCAAGGGTAAACATCAGTTCGGAAACCCTAAATGATAAAAAATTTAAAAATTAAAGTATATTTGACATACTATTTCAAATATTAAATTATATTTGACACACTATTTCAAAAATTGCATTTTATACTGCTTATATATTACAACAGTTGGACTGTTCAATAGTCCAGAACAACTCATGGATGTGAGAATCTAAGATGATACTAGAAAAACACAAGTAATTTTATTTTCCAATAAAATATTAAAATGAAATGAAGGAATTCTTTCTTTCGATAGCCAACATGAAACATGTAACATGCATATCTTTGTGGATGTTGATGGCTTCTCAGGTGAAACATGCAGAGTTTTATGCACATAGGTTTGTCATTTGCTGACGCCTTCTCAGATGAAGCATGCAGGTTGGGTGGACTAAGATCAAGTTATCTTTGTGAGTCGATAGCCAACATGAAACACTTGTATCTTTAACGGATGCTGACGACTTCCGGACGTAGTTTTTTGTGCAATAGGATCAAAAGGATCAACATGCATGTAAGATTGGGTGGACTAAAGATCAAGTTGCAAACAATAAAATGCAGTTGACGAATTTTCTGAAGGAAACAGTGCACCGTAAGCATTGTGAGATGACCTAAAAACCCTATGTAATAAATAAAATCAATATAGGTGTGGAAATCTAACTGCTTAATTTATGTCCAGACCGAGGCCACATGAATGGAGATTTGGAGTGAATAGGAATGGAAATTTGGAGATTGAACGAATTTCATAGGCGTAATCACAATATTGAACGAATATTGAGCGTTGCTGCTCTCCAATGAATATTGAATGTGACGGTGATTATGGAAATACGCGCTTGCTTTCCGATTTGACAATTTCTTGCAGCACATGAAGTACCAAAGCCGTCTTGGGTTTTCGAAAGGAAAGCAGGCATACTAATAATCTTACAACTACTGGACGCAGAGGCTCCATGAAACTTGCAAGTTTTGTTCCGAAAAAAATGACTAAGCTATATCACAGAAAAAAAAGAAAAAAGGAAAAGAAAGTTATCACAAATATTTTATGGGTGGTAGCAAGAGGGTTTGCGCTGCTGCTGTCCATGTCATGTGAAGCAAAAACTTGAACAAAATTATCACAAATATATACAAATCTTACAAACACCGAAGTCAATGGTAGTGAACCGAATTAAAAGACTTTCCGAAAATTAAAAGATAGGAAGCCTGAGTTTGACATAGGCTTAAAAAATTAAATGAACGAAAACTAAAATGAAACGAGTAAGGTTTGTCTTGAGTAAGGTATCCCCTGCCCAGCTCTTCAGTCGGACGTTTTTATGTGTATCCCTGCTCAGCTCTTATCCATAAAATAATCGAACAGATTCCTGGAATAATTTTGACAAAAGTGAAAGGAATGCATAAGATTTCAAATGAATATTTTGAAATCTTTGAAAAAACGTGAGCGTCTATGAAAGTACAGAAAAATAGAATGCAGATTTATGAAAAGTAGAGAAAAATATAATGCAAATGAAATAATAATGTATACCTGGAATTAAAAGAAGCCATTACCCATTGAATCTGGGAAATAGTTTGCTGGAAAATATAACACAGACTGACTCATACACGCAGGTTCACGCACTCACACAGACACGCATACTCACAGGAAAGAAGAAGGGAAATATAACATAACCAACACGACTTACAGAGAGTGAACAATACTCGCAGGAATACGCACAAATTTATCAGACAAACATCTCAGACCACCCACATGCACAAATTTATCAGACAAACATCTCAGACCACAAACATGCGCAGACTTCGCGCACAAACATATCGGACCACATAGAAATATCAGACCAATTGGCAGATTTCTGTGGTCTTCTTATGGCTCGTTTCTTACTATGGATATATTAGCCTCTCGAATAGGCTAATATATGTCGAACAACCTTTTCACCGACAAATCCGGATAGGAGCGGGAAATCCTTTTCATCTTTTTCTATAACACTTTCATTATGAGACGTGGCTAACGGTATTTACACATTTTTGTGATAGTGATGGATAACCTTGTGATAGCATTTTAAACGAATCTGAAAAAACCATCATCATTTCATTAAGGATGGAGGGAGTGGCCTATTTTTCAAAAAAAAAAAAATGAAGTGGAGTTGGCCACTGCTAGTTTTAAAATAATGCTGTGTTTTTCTAGAATAAATTAGTTTTAGAATTATTAAATTTTCTAATTTTCTATAAATTTATTGAAGAAATATTTTTTTAATATTTAAATCAATTTTAAAATCAACTAAAAGACCAAGAAACCAAATTTTAAAATACAGAATTTTTTGATAGAGAAAAGCTGAAAGTAAGAAGATTCTACTCATTGGAATTTTGGTCCTGAAGGTATAGAGATTTTAGTGATTTAAAATAATAAAAGATAAAAAAAATCTTTTTATTTTAAGTTTTTTTATTGTAATTCTAACTTGGTTTTTCAAAATTTAAATCAATTTAAAATTGGGTGAAAAAGCAAGAAACCAAGTTTTAAAAAACATGAAATTATGATCATGAAAATGCCTACTATGGATATCACACTCGTTTCAAAAAAAAGTAAAAAAGCATATCCTATTCCGTACGACGAACAGAGGAGACTAATAGTGCGATTGCTGCGTTGTAACGGCAAAGTGTTCAAGAGTTGTTATGGAATATTTTCAGAGATAATGATCTTGAGGGGTGTGCAGTTTTTTCAGAAAGAAAACCACAAGGGAGCCGTTCAAAACTGAAGAGTAGAGCGGATATAAAAGTTGCTTTATCATGTCATTTTCTGAAAATGATGGTAATGGGTAACTTAAATTAACAGACAGAATTGCTAGTTGATTGTGGTGGGGTGGCTGTTTTCTTTGGAAGGCAATGGGGAGGCTTATTTTTCTAAGAAGCTGAAAAGACTAGCAGTTTAGTAATTTTATATTATTATTTTTATTTATTTTAATATTGAAAATGAAACATTATGATATCTTATATTATTTAACTTTTTTAAATAATAATCAAATTTTAATTATGTTTTAATTTTTTATTAAATTAATTTTATTTAGAAATAATATCTTTATGAGAGAAATAGTTTATTATCATTTCATAATACATATTTTTTTGATGATTTTTTTTTTTTTTTAATCAAAAAACAAAGAAAACATACCTATATAATTATTTTTAAACTTGTCTCTAATATTTTTTCGAGATTGTCTTTGGAGTATGGAAAGTATACAGTTTGAAGGGATGTACTGGATGTGATAAATCTGATATATGGGTAACCAAAGGTTGGTCTTAGTGGATGTTAACCATCATCATCATCATCAACACAAATTCTGTAAACCATTTATTATTTTTACATTACCTCAATATGGTTACCATGATCTTAAAAAAATGGATGTCATTTATTTTTCATAACAATTTGGGTCTTATTTTATAAGACAAGATTATGATCATAACATTTCAAAGAAAGGAAAAAAGGTCCTCTAGAGAAAGAGCTAAGCTTGAGTGGTTTACTATCCACTTTTGTATAAATGTTGGCCTATTTTTTAAATACAATTTTAAGTGGATGCATTTTTATGTTCAAAATATTAAAAATTAGTAAGGAAACACAAACATTATTGAACACAAGCTCAAAAATTAAAATTATATTAATAATTTTAATTGAAGAACAAGATTGGTAATAAAAATATATTAAAACTTAACTTTAAATGATTTAATTATAAATTTTTAAAATAAAATATTTGCATTATTGTTAATTGGCTGAATTAAATTATGTTATTTTAAAAATTTAAATTATGTTTTTGATTTTTGATTTATTAAATTTTTCCTATAAAATATATTTTTAATTTATTTATATTTGAATTTACTAAATTGTTAATTGAGTTTTTCTAATATATCTATATTTTAAAATAAAAAATAATTATGTATATATTTTTAAATTATATATATATATATATATATATATATATATTCTGAATAGTAATAATTTATTGTATACAAGCTCATTGGGCATATCAATTGGTGACCTATTCGTTAGGAATTATTATGTAAACCATGTAGATCTAATGGTTAAGATCATGCCTTTCCTACGAAAATGTCACAAGGTATAATGGGTATTGGCATGTAACATAATCCAACAAAAATACTAGAATCTAATGGGAATTAGAAGTGTGTGTAACAAAACCTTGCAACAACACTA